>JAQZBX010011716.1:31972-42374 GCA_029593785.1 Cabassous unicinctus | reverse complement strand
CTCTGTTCTTTGCCTTGCCTTTTACATTCAATTCCCCACCCACCAGGGGGTGGGGCTCAACGCCCTACTGACTGACATGGCCCAGTCAACGCCCTAATCATAATTCAATCATGCCCAGATTAACAGATCAGATTACAGGCATGATCCAATTATATTTTTGGAATTCATAATTACATCAAATTCCCCAACGGTTACACAACCCAATTAAAAAATGGGCAAAAGACTTGAACAGACATACATCTCTCCAAAGAACATATACAAATGGCCAGAAAGCACATGAAAACATAGATAATCAATATTATTAGCCATCAGGGGAATGCAAATGAAATCCACAATGAGATACCATTTCATACCCATTAGGATGGCTGCTATTTAAAAATGGAAAATAACAAGTGTTGGAGAGGATCTAAAGAAATAGGAAGACTCATTCATTTCTTATGGCAACATAAAATGGTGCAGCCTCTGTGGAAGACAGTTTGGCAGTTCCTTAGAGAGTTAAAGCTAGAACTATCATATGACCAGGCAATCCTACTACTAGGTATATATCTCAAAAAATTGAAAACAGGGGCTCAAACAGATATCTGCACATCGATGTTCATTGCTGCATTATTCACAATTGCCAAAAGATGGAAGCAACCCAAGTGTCCATCAACGAATAAATGATAAAATGTGGTATATGCATACAATGGAGTATAATTCAGCCATGAAAAGGAATGAAGTCCTGATACTTGTGACAGCATGGATGAACCTTGAAGACATCATGTTGAGTGATATAAGTCAGACACAAAAGGACAAATATTGTATGATATCACTGATTTGAAACCACTAGAATAAGCAAACACATAGAGTTAGAATCTAGATTATAGGTTACCAGGGGATGGGGTGGAGGTGGACTGGGAACTTAAGGCTTAAAATGTACAGGCTTCCTGGGAAGTGGATGTGGTTCAATCGATTGGGCTCCCCTCTACCATAAGTTAAACAATGGGCTTTAATTAATAGTACAATTATAAAAAGTGTGCTACCATCAAATGAAACATGTGTTCCACACCAATGCAAGGTGTTGGTGGTGGAGTGGTATATGTGCATGATTGTTCTATAAACTCACAACTTCTCTAATAAAGGGGGGAAAAAAGAAATATAGAATGTATCTTTACATTATCTCCCTTATACCGAATTCCCCCAACCCCAGAATGTCAAATTTATATTGTTTCCATTACAAACACTGCTGCTATAAATATTTTGGTTTCTTTATACACAAGTGCAACTACATATGTAGAATAAATTCCTGCAAGTAGAATGGTCATAATGACATATACATTTTTAATTTTTATCAAAACTGCCTAGCTGCAATCCAAGCAAGTTGTATATTTCTGCCAACATTGTTGAGTGACACTTCCCCCCCCATATCCTCACTAGTTCTTTGTATCATCTAAAAACATGTCTTTGTCAGATATAGTAATTTACTTCTTTATTTTTCTTAATGGTGAAGCTGAACATATTTTCATGTATTGAAATTCATTTCTATTTCTTTATTTTCCCATGAATCTCCATTTGTGTCCTTTACCCAATTTTCTATTGTGTTGTTGGTCTTTATTTATTGAAAAGAGCTTTCTATATGTAAAAGAATGAGCTCATTATCTTTTATACGTGTTGTGAAAATGAAAATCATTTTGTCTTTAGTCATTTAGTCCTTTAATAGTGTTTTTCTGTGGAAGCATTTTAAATGTTTATGTAGTGCAAGGTATCCATTTTTAATGGTGTCTGAATCGATTCATTACTTAGAAAAGCCTTCTCTATTCTAATATTATTAAAAACAAATATTCTCATGGATTCTTCTAGTTCTTTTACATTTTCTTATTTGAGCCTTACAATAGTTTTTCAATTTCTCCTTTTGTATTTTCTGGGTATAAATTTGAATCATCTGCAACTGATTAATTTGTACTTATTTTTCTTCTAGGAGAAAAGATCACAGTTACTAGACCAATTTTCCTAAATTGATTGTTGAAGGAACATTCTTCCATTTGCAGTGAATAGAGACAGATCTACAAATGCCCGTTAATTTCCAAAACTCACTGATAAGATTTAAAAGATTAGGATAATTGATATTATTACAGTATTGAATTGGTATATCTTTGTTTCTTTCCCTTGACTAATTGCACTGGCTGGAATTTATGAAACAATGATAGTGTATGTGTTAAAAGTAGCCTCTATTTTGTTGAGAAGTTTTAATCAGGATTAGATGTATTTATTTGTTTTTATCTTTTTTAAAGTTCTATACCAATGTTATTTTATTACAGAAGACAAGGTAATTATCAATTATTATACACGTCGAGGAAAATATTCAAATGCCACAAAGAAGAATTCATCCATGAGAAAATCTTAGTGTTCAAAATTCAACATTACCACATTTGTGGACCATGTGGATATTGTTGTGTCATCTTTCAGCAAAATAAAATTCCTCATGAAGAGTTAAAAAAAGAGAGTTACACTGTTAAATATATAGTAGATGCATTTCCACACACTGGTTTTTATCCTCTGGTGGGTGTACAAATGTTTTCACTAGATTTATGGAGAGTTCTTTGAAAGAAAAAGAGTGAAGATTTAGTTATTTGCTTGCTTTTCGGAGCTTCTATAGCCTTACAATGGGTTTCTAACCTTGCTGATTTTTATAAGCTTTTGAGGCTCATTAGGATCCACAACTTCCCAAGATTCTTGATTTCTTTTTTGATCAGTGGTCAGTTCTGATTTTTTTAAGGGAACTTACAGTAAAAGGTAAGGTTCCACCAGCTACAAAGGTCATGATAGTCACCAAAGGAATTAAGTTCTTTCTTTTATATACAGCGTTGGAAGAAACTCAGTGTAAAATGTCAATCTGCTAAATTGGCTAAGTGAAAAAAAGATGTTAACAAACATACCTGCCTGTATGAGAATTTATCAAATTCATTTTTAATGATCTAACTAATAGGAGCTCTGGAAAGATGGCTGGGCACAGCTCTCTTACAAAACCGGGAAGAAAGGGCAGAAATTGTCCAAGGTATCTGCTTTGGGGATCTGTAGTAATAGATTTCTTGCATCCCTGGTATGAACTGTGCTTGTGGCATAAACATTTTTTAAAGTACTTGATACTCGTTGTTATTTTCTAGAACATAATAACGGAATACCACAAACCAAGTATGTGTCTCATCACACCTTCAACATCCTTTTTTATTGTCATTGAAAAGAAACCTTTACTAATATAATAAACCAACAATTCGTGTTTTGATTTGCAATTTTTTTTACAGTGAGAATGGAAAACTTTTCTCATGCTTTTTCTCTATTTGTCTTTCCTCTGTGAATTTCCTGTCATGTCTTTGCCACATATTTTTGTGGGTGGTTTTTAAATTCTTCAAATTGATTTGCCTAAGTGGATTTTTTAATATTACTTTTCAGTTGAGTCTGTAATTCATCAGGAATTAATTTTGTTATTAATATGAGGTAAAGAGCTAAATTATTTTTCCAAATCACTAATAATCCAGTAAAGCTAGTTAAATAATCACCTTTCCTTCATCATCCATTTGTGACACTTCCTTTATATAAGGAGAATTTACATATATATACTAAGACAAGTTTCTGGGCTAGATATTCTATTCAAGTGTTTCTGTACTTTCGTTTCTGAGTTAGTACCAGACTGCATAAACTATTCTAATATGAAATTTGTTTCTATATTTTGTAGTGAATACTCCCCAGATTATTTGTCTGAGGAATCAATAAAGTGATTTATTCCCAACGTGATCCCAATGACACTGGTCACGTGACTTGTAACTGCTGTATATGTATATATGTAGCAAAATCTAATTATCTAATGATTTTGAAATAGTTTCATGGTGGGAACAACAAAGGAAGATGGCCTACCTGATATATAGGCCATCCTACTGCTCTATCAGGTTTCTGCATGCTTTGGAGATGAGAGATTTGGAGGAGCTATGAATCCCCTGAAATTGCATGCAATAATTTGTGTGAATGTACAACTTTTTTTTGCCTGGGGACAGGGTCCATAACTTTCATCAAATTCTCAATTTAATTATTCTAAATTCTATCCTGAAAGAGAATCCAGCTTGTTTGTCAGGTAGATTTAAACTTGGGCCCCAAAGAATTATTTTGCTGAGTTGGGCTTTCATCTTACACACAGAGGAATGTGCTAAGAACCTGTCATATGGAACCTGCTATTTCTTTCATCATAAAGGTATCATTTAGGATGTCCTCCCCCAGAGCAAACTATTGTGTCCCTTTCCTGCCTTGCAGAAGTTTTTCCCCAGCCTGAGGGCCAGGAAAAGCTGTGGCTCTCTAAAGCAAATGATGTTATTATCTTGTGGATCCCATTTATTTGTTTATCTCCATTTTGGTAAGGACTCTGACAGAAACCCAACTTGGACACACTTAGGCAAATATTAAGAGGGAGAGAGGGGCTGGTGAAGGGGAATTTATCAAGGCATATAACACAATTACAAAATGGCAGGGGAAATCTGGGCCTAAAGGAAGACTGTAACCAAGGGCTCAAAAGCTTTCACCTCTGCTTCTCTCTGCCCAACAGTCACAGAGGTAAGATTGGGGGAAAGATGAAACATTGTACTGAAACATTGGTTTTCCCAACTTAGCATTGTTGACATAGAGATCAGATAATTCTTTGTTGTGAGGGTCTGTCCTGTGCATTTAGGATGTTTAGTGGCATTCCTGGCCTCTACCCACTTGATGCCAGTAGTGACAACCAAAATTGTCTCCAGACATTGCCAAATATTCTGTGGTGGGAAGGTGGAAGGGCAAATCACCCACAGTTGAGAACCAGCGAAGAAAAGGAGCATCTGCCAGAATGAGAGGGATGAAGACCAAAGTTTTATACGTCTGACATGACCTCATTTCCTCAGCTTCTATGAAACTCAGAGACAATTTTCAGGCAACCACCAGGAAGAGGTAGAATTTATTATGCAAATTCTGGGTAATAATCTTAGCTCTGTATTGCTTTCACCTCACTACCAAATCTTGATTTCTCTATTTTTTTCTCTTTATTCCTGGTTTTAGTTTACTAAATATATATGGATTTAAGTAGATACTTTGAATCTTCTTTATTAGGATGGGAATTAGGAAAAAAATAGTTTAAAAATATTATATGTCAGAGAGTTCTGGGAAGATGGCCTCAGAGTAGGTAGGAAGGACTCAGTTCTTTCACAAAAACAATGGAGAAAAGGCAAAAAGCTGTCTGAAGGACCTGCTTTGGGGGTCAGCAGACCAGAACAGTGCTGCACACCCCTCAGGAGGGTGAGGGACAAAGAGTCAAAGAACCAAAATAACAAACATGAGTTACTCAACCCCACAGCAGCCAGGAATGGCCCCCATGCCCCATCCTCAAGACATTAAGCCTAGATAAAAACTCTTGGCTCACTGTAGCCAACTGAGACCGGAACAGACATCTTCCTCCCTGTCAGCTTTTATAAGGGAAGAGGGAGGGTGCATTGGAGGGTGGAGAGTAGATTCTTTTCAGTGAATTCAGCCAGCAGAGCCCACTTTGAATCTTGGCTCTGGCCAGACAAGAAACATGGGAAAGAAAAGGTTGAAAGAAACACCTCTGTGGAAAGATTTGCTGACAAGTGCCATCTCTGGCCAGCCAGGAAATTGCAAGGATAAAAATTGCTTTTAGGTCTCTCTTTAGCCCCAACCCCTGGAAGAAAATCTGCATCCTATTAGTGAGTTCTTGGCCCAATTTTGATAACTTAAGCTGGGCAATTTTAAAGACTCAGAATAAGTTGAAACAAAAATAAAAGAAGAGCTGTGAAAAAAAAAAAAAAAGCACTACTAGGCAAAAGAGAGAACTTAACCATCAGAGTAAACTCCCCAACATTTTCAAATGCCTAGACATCAGCAAAAAATTACAAGCCAAACTAGGAAGCAGTAAGAGATGGCCCAGTCAAAGGAACAAACCAAATATCCAAATGAGATACAGAATTTAAGACAACTAATCAATAATCCACAAATCTCCTAAATCAATCAAAGAATTGAAGGGAAATATGACAAGATGAAGGATACTAAGAAGACACTGGATGAGCATAAAGAACAATTAGAAAGTCTGCAAAGAGAAGTAACAGAGCTTATGGGAATGAAAGACACGATGGATAAGATTAAAATTATATTAGAGGAGAGTGGGTTTAGGGTGGTTGAGTGCCTGTTTCGCATGTATGAAGTCCCGGGTTCAATCCCCAGTACCTCCTAAATAAAAAACACACGTTGAAATACCATTAAAAGTCATGTTTCCAAAAAAAAAAAAGGTACATTAGAGGCACATAACAACAGATTTGAATCACTCAAAGGCAGAACTATTGATTTCAAGAACAGAACATCTAAACTGGAAAATACAGGAGAAGAGAAAAAGAAAAGAATGGGGGAAAAATGGTACAGGGTCTCAGGGAAATGAATGACAATGAAAAATGCACAAACGTATGCATTATCAGTGTCCAAGAAGGAGAAGAAAGTGGAAAAGGGACAGAAAGATTATTTGAGGAAATAATAACTGAAACCTTCCCAAAGCTTATGAAAAACATAAATATCAATATCCAAGAAAAGCAATGAACTCTAAACAGAATAAATCTGAATAGACCTATTTCTAGACACCTACTATTCAGAATGACAAATATGAGAGATAAAGAAAGATTCTGAAAGCAGCAAGAGAAAAGCAAAGCATCACATACAAAGGAAACTTAATAAGATTAAGTGTCAACCTCGTATCAGAAACCATGGAAATGAGAAGAAAGTGATATGATATATTTTATGAACTGCCATTAAAACATAGAAAAACTGCCACCCAAAAATTCTGTATCTGGCAAAATTGTTCTTCACAGAGAAAAAAACTGAGTAGCATGTTATCAAAACACTTCTAGTATCCCTTTAGAAGAGATACTAAAGGGATTGATGCAGCCTGAAAGGAAAAGAAAAGGGCAAGACAATTGGAGAAGAGTGGAGAAATAGAGTTTATTAGGAAGGCTAAATGAAAGAGTAAAAGGACAGGCAATAGTAAGATGTAACAACAGAAAGCCAAAGGATAAAATGGATGAAGTAAGTAATGCCTTTACAGTAATAACATTGAATATTAATGGCTTTAACTCCCCAATCAAAAGGCATAGACTGATAGAATTGATTAAAAAAAAAAACAAAACGAGCCATATATATACTGTCTGCAAGAGACTACTACAGGCATAAGGATACAACCAGGTTGAAAGTGAAAGACTGAAAAAAGATATTCCACATAAACAGTAACAAAAAAAAAGCTGGAGTAGCAATACTAATATCAGACAAAATAGATTTTCAATGCAAAACTGTTTAAGGGATGAAGAAGACCATTGTATATTAATAAAAGGGGCAATTCACTAAGAAGAAATAACTATCATATTTATGCACCTAACCTTGGTGCCCCAAGATACATGAGGCACACACTGGAAAAACTGAAGAGGGAAATAGATGTGTCTACAGTAATAGTTAGTGACTTCAATATACCATTCTCAGTATTGTATAGAACATCTGGAGAGAGGATAAATAAAGAAACCGAGAGCTTAAATAATATGATAAACTAGAACCAACAGACATTTCTAGAGCATTACACCCCAAAACAGCAGGATATACATTCTTTTCAAGTGCTCATGGATCCTGCTCCAGGATAAACCAGATGTTGGGTCATAAGACAAGTTGAATAAATTTTAAAAGATTGAAATTATATAAGACACTTTTTCTGATCATAAAGAATGAAGCTGGGAATCAATAAATGGACAGAAAAAGGGGAAATTCATAAATACATGGAGATTAAACAACAAATTCTTTTTCTTTTTTCTTTTTTTTTTGGGGGGGGGTGGATTCAGGCACACAAACCACTGAGCTCCCCAAACAACACACTCTTAAATAATCAGTGGATCAAAGAAGAAATTGCAGGAGAATCAGGAAATATCTTGGGATGAATGAACAGGAGAATACAATGTATCAAAACCTATGGAATGGAGCAAAGGCAGGGCTCAGAAAGAAATTTTTAGCCCACATGCTTACACTAAAAAAGAAGAAAGAGCTAAAATTGAAGTCCTAACCGCACACCTGGAAGAACCACAAAAAGAACAGCAAACTAATCACAAACCAAGCCTAAGGAAATAAATAATAAAATTCAGAGCAGAAAATAATGAAATTGAGAACTACAAAAATAGAGAATCAAAAAACATAAAAGTTGACTCTTTGAGAAGATCAACAAAATCAATAAACCCTTAGCTAGATTGACAGAGAAAAAAGAGAGAAGACACAAATGAGTAAAATCAGAAATGAGAGAGGGGATATCACCGCTAACCCGGCAGAAATAAGAGAGACCATAAGAAGATGCTTTGAACAATGGTATGCCCAAATACTAGACAAATGTAGATGAAATGGATAATTTCTAGAAACACACGAACAAACTACACTGACCCTAGAAGAAATAGAAGACCTCAACAAACAAATCACAAGTGAAGAGATTAAAACAGTCATCAAAAACCTCCCAAAGATGAAAAGCCCAGGCCCAAATGGCTTCACAGGTGAATTCTAACAAACATTCAAAGATGATCTAATACCAATCTTGCTCAAGATCTTCCAAAAAACTGAACAGGAAAGAATGCTACCAAACTCATTGTATGAAGCCAACATTACCCTAATACCAAAACCAAATAAAGATACTATGAAAAAAGAAAATTACAGACCAATAACTCTAATAAATATACATGCAAAAATCCTTAACAAGATACTGGCAAACCGAATCCAAAAGCACATTAAAAGAATTTTACACCACTATCAAGTGGGTTTTATCCCAGGTATGGAAGGGTGGCTCAACACAAGAAAATCAATTAGTGTAATAAACCACATTAATAAACTGAAGAAGAAAAAGCACACGATCCTCTTGATGGATGCAAAAAAGGCATTTGCAAAATAAGCATCCTTTTTTGATTAAAACATTCCAAAAGATAGGAATAGAAGGAAGCTTTCTCAACATGGTAAAGTGCATATATGAGAAACCTACTGCTAGCCTTATACCCAACAGCGAAAGACTGAAAGCTTTCCCACTGAGATCAGGAACAAGACAAGGATGCCCACTGTCACCACTGTTATTAAATACAGTGCTAGACGTTCTAGCTAGAGTAATTAGGCTAGACAAAAAAATAAAAGACATCCAAATAGGAAAGGAAGAAGTAAAACTTTCCCTATTTGCGAATGATATGCTTCTATACCTAGAAAATCCTGAAAAATCTATAATAAAGCTACTAAAACTATTAGATGAGTTCAGCAAAGTGGCAGGATGCAAGATTAATTAAAACACAAAAATCAGTAGTGTTTCTATACACTATGGATGAGCAATCAGGGGAGGAATTCAGAAAAAAGTTTGATTTATAATAATTTATAATTCATAAATTCATAATTATAATAGTGACTAAAGAATAAAATATTTTGGAATAAATTTAACGAAGGATATAAATCACCTGTTTTCAGAAAACTGCAAAGCATTGCTAAAGTAAACTGATGAAGACTTAAATAAATGGAAGGACATTCCATGTTCGTGGACTGGAAGATTAAATATTATGAAGATGTCATTTCTATTCAAACTGATTTACAGATTCAATGCAATGCCAATAAAAATCCAAACAGCCTTTTTGCAGAAATGGAAAAGCCAATTATCAAATTTATTTGGAAGTGCAAGGGGCCCCAAATAGCCAAAAATATCTTTAAAAAGAACAAAGTTGGTGGACTCTCACTTCCTAACTTTAAAGCCTATTACTTAGCTACAGTAATAAAAACAGCATAGTACTGGCATAAAGACAGACAGATTGACCAATGGAACCAAATCAAGAACTCAGAAATAAACCCTCACATCTACAGTCAAGTGATCTTGACAAGGCTGTCAAGCTCACAGCTGGGCCGGAACAGTCTATTCAACAAATGTTGCTAGAAGAACTGGATATCTATATCCTAAAGAAAGAAAGAAAACCCCTATCTCACACATTATAAAAAATTAACTCAAAATGGATAAAAGACCTAAATATAAAAGTGCCAACCATAAAACTCCCAGAAGAAAAAGTGGGGAAACGTCTTCAAAATCTTGTGGTATGCGGTAGTTTCTTAAACTTTACACCCAAAGCATGAGCAAGCAAAGAAAAAATAGATAAATGGGACCTTCTCAAAATTAAACACTTTTGTACCTCAAAGGATTTTGTCAAAAGGGTAAAAGACAGCTGACTCAATGGGAGAAAATATTTGGCAATCATATATCCAATGTCTTTAATATCCATGATATAAAAAGAGATACAACTCAACAATAAAAAGACAAAATACCTGATTAAAAAATGGGCAAAAGTCTCGAATAGACATTTGTCCAAAG
>JAQZBX010011716.1:0-31872 GCA_029593785.1 Cabassous unicinctus | reverse complement strand
TTGTGGATGGCTGTTTGGCAGTTTCTAAGGCAGTTGACTATAGACTTGCCACATGACCCAGCAATACCACTACTAGATATATGCCCAGAAGAACTGAGAGCAGTAATACGAACAAACATCTGCACACTGATGTTCATAGCAGTGTTATTCACAATTGCCAAAAGATGAAGTCAACCCAGATATCCATCACCTGATGAATGGATGAACAAATTGTAGTATATATACAATGGAATAGTATGCAGCTGTAAGAAGAAATGAAGTCATGATGTATATGACAACATGAATGAACCTGGAGGGTATTATTTTGAGTGAAGCAAGCCAGACACAAAAGGACAAATACTGTATGAGTGTGCTATTATAAATTAAATATAGTGTGTAAACTTATGGAGTTAATAATCAGAATATAAGTCACCAGAAAATAGAATGAGTGTAGAGAATGGAAGCTGAGTGTTAATCTGTTTGGAATTGGTAAAAAGGTTGTTTGTAAATCTTTGGAAATGAATAGAAATGGTGAAAGCATAAAGTTTGTAACTAGAAGAGCTATTATATGGCTATGCCAGTGGTTGAAAGGGAAAGTCTAAGGACATGTATATTACTAGAATGAAAGCTAAAAATATGTAACATGAGACTTTATAATATAGTGAAACCTCATATGAAATACGAACATGGG
This sequence comes from Cabassous unicinctus, assembly GCA_029593785.1. NCBI lineage: Eukaryota > Metazoa > Chordata > Mammalia > Cingulata > Chlamyphoridae > Cabassous > Cabassous unicinctus. The sequence goes on along the minus strand of JAQZBX010011716.1, from coordinate 31,202 downwards.
AAATATTGCATTTATGATTGTTTTTATAAAATATAAATTCAAATAAACGAGAGAAACAAAAACAGAATAGCAGGTATATATGGCAGGGGAAGCATAGAGTAATTGAGAGGTGATGAGTTTTGTTTGTTTTTTTATTTTTATTATCATTATTATTGGAATAATTAAAATGCTCTAATAATGATTAAAGTGATGAATACACAACTATGTGACTGTACCAAATAGCATTGATTATACACTTTGGATAACTTTATACTTTATTAATATGTATCAATAAAATTGATTTGTTAAAAAATATATGCTACATCATTTTACTCTTCTGCTCAAAATCCTGTACTGACTCCCCCTTTCATACAGAATAAAGCTAAAGTTCTTAAACAGCCTTCCAGGACCAATAATCTGGCCTCCCATTTCCAACCACTCTGACCTCTTCTTCAACTACTTCCTCCTCGGTTCTCTTTTCCAGGCACACCAGCCTCCTTAATGTTCTTTGAATACCCAGACACACTCATGTTTATGGCCTTTACTCTAGCTGTTCCTCTGTCTTAAATATTTTTCCCAGATATTCACTTGACTAACTCCCTCACTCCAAACTGTATTCAGACCTTTGCTTACATATCAGTTTGCCAATGAGTCCCACCCTGACTACCTTGTTCCATGCTGCAACTTGATCATCCCCACCAACCCCATTCCCACTTGGACAATCTCAATCCTCCTGTATCTTGCTGTGATTTTTCCCTTTTACATATCACTTGTCAGGTTGTAACACATCACATAGTGTATATAATTATATAATTGTATATGTATTGTATATGTTGAACTAAAATATATAATAAATTTTATAATTTATTGTCAGTCTCCTGTTAGAATACAAGCTCCATGAGGGCAGAGACCTTTGTTTTGTTTATTGATGCTTCCCAAGTACCTAGAATAGTATTGGATGCATGATCAGTGCTTAATAAATATTAGTTAAAGTAATTGATGAATAAATGGTTGAATAAATAAATGCTGTTTTCATGATTAAAATGGTGAATACATGTAAAATGCTTAAAGCAGTATCTGGCATGTGGAAAAGCTCAATAAAAAATATTATATGTCTACAGTATTATTTGGCCTTTTTTATTTTATAGCTAAAAATATCCAAATCTTATATCCAGCTCCTTAAAGTAAGATGAAATAAAAGTTATCTTTTTGTCTTATTTCAGCATAGCCTTTTCTCTCTCCTTGAGATAAAGTAATATCTGGTGGAAAACTTACAACTCAATCAAAGTTGAATCTGAAGAAGGTTCACCAAAGTAAATTGAGAGGACTGAGGAATATATTTCCTTTAAGATTTTATACCAAATACCTCTTACAACTCTCAAAGATATACATGATAAACAAAGCCTCCATTTTTTAGTACTAACAGATAAATTATTCCTGCCTGTTTCTTTACATGAAACAACGAATATTTTGAGAAGAAATAATCCAATATACACAGTTGTGCATGGGTGGGAATATTTTCAGAGAGAAACCAGAAAACCCAAACGAAAAAAATTTATTAAAAAAAATTTTTTTTAAAACCATAGTCTGATGAGGAGAAGTTTCTGATAAAAATAAGTTTGCTACGATATAAACTGTCATTGCTGCTGGGATGTAAGCCAGCAGTCTTCAAACACTGTTGTCAACTAACAGGGCTGTGACAAAGATATAAAAAGAGAATACCTTCAGGAGGGCTTTCAGCTAGAATTGTTTCTTTTTAAATAAAATTTTATTGACATCTCATACATGAACATACATAAACAATAAGTATATAGTAAAATTTGTGAATTTACAAAGCAAACATGCATATCATCATACAAAGCTCCTGTACATCAACCCACCACCAACACCTTGTAGTGTTGTGAAACACTTGTTATAAGCTATGAAAGGACATCATCAAAATATTACTACTTACTATTGCCCATAGCTTGCATTGGTGTAATTTTCCCCAGCCCACCCAATCATTAATATTTTATATTAGTATTAATACAAAAAAGATTAAGAATCCCTGCTCTACAGTTTACCTCTGTGAGTTTACTCATTGCATTTAGTTCATATTAGTGAGACCATACAATGTTTGTTCTTTTGTGTCTAGCTTATTTTACTCAACATGATATCCTTTAGGTTCATCCACATTATCATATGCATCCTGATTTCATTTCTTCCTACAGCTGAATAGTATTCCATTGTATGTATATACCACATTTTGTTTATCCATTCATTGGTTGATGGACACTTGGGCTGTATATTAGTCAGCCAAAGGGGTGCTGATACAAAATACCAGAAATCTGTTGGCTTTTATAAAGAGTAGAAGCCTACCCCAAAAAGCAGCCATAAAGCCTAAATTACTTCCCTCACCAAAGTCTGTTGCCACGTGTTGGAGCAAGATGGCTGCTGATGTCTGCCAAGAGTTCAAGCTTGCTGGATTCCTCTCTTCCTGGGGCTTGATTCTCTGGGCTCAGCTGCTCTGCTCCTCTGTGTGCTTACTTCCCAGGGCTCCAGCATTAAAACTGGGAACTCAAGGTCCTACTGATGTGGCCTAATCAAAGCCCTAATCATAATTTAATCAAGTAAACCTCTGAATCCAATATAATCTAATATGCCCAGAGGAAAAGACCAGTTCACAAACAATCCAATACCTATTTTTGGAATTCATAAATAATGCCAAACTGCTACAGACTGGTTCCATATTTTAGCAATTGTGAATAATGCTGCTATGAACATCGGTGTGCAAATGTCAGTTTATGTCCTTTCTTTCAGTTCTTCTGAATATATTCCTAGCAAGAGGATGCTGGATATACAATCCAGCAATCCAGTTGATATACAGAACTTGCTGAAGTTCTGTATTCAGCTCCTTGAGGTACGGCCAAACTGTCTTCTACAGAGGTTGCACCATTCTACATTACCACCAACAGTAAATAGTGTTCCTGTTTCTCCACTTTTCCAGCACTTATAATTTTCTGTTGTTGTTTTTTAATAATGGTCATTCTATAAAATGTGAAATGGTATCCCACTGTAGTTTTGATCTGCATTTCCAGAATAGCTAGTGATGTTGAGCATTTTTTTCATGTGCTTTTGGCCATTTATATTTTCTCTTTGGAGAAATGTCTTTTCTAGTCTTTTGCTCATTTTTTTTTTGACTTTTAAAAAAAATTTATTGAAGTATATCACTCATACATGAACATACATAAACAATAAGTGTATAGTAATAGTTGTGAACTTACAAAACAAACATACATAACATCACACAGGGCTCTCAAACCTCACCCTACCACCAATACCTTGCATTGTTGTTAAACGTTTTTAACTAATGATTAAAGAGCATCTTCAAAATATTAACACCAACCCAAGTATTTTCCCCCAACCCATGCTATTATTATTTTTTTTATATCATTTATACATGAACATGCAAAAACATTAAGCATATAGTAAAAGTTGTGAACTTACAAAGCAAACATTCATAACATCATACAGGGGTCCCATACATCAACCCTCCACCAACACCTTGCATTGTCGTGAGACATTTGTTACAAATTATGAAAGAATATTGTCAAAATCTTACTACTAATTATAGTCCTTATCTTACATTTGTTGTATTTTTCCCCCAACCCACCCTATTTTTGCCCATTTTTTAATTGGGTTGCTTGTCTTTTTATAGTAATTGTATGACCTCTTTATATAACATGGAAATCAAACCCTTATCGGGTAAATGGTTTCCAAATATTTTCTCCTATCACATCGGCTGTCTTTTTACTTTCTTGACAAAGTCTTTTGAAGAACAAAAGTGTTTAATTTTAAGGAAGTCCCATTTATCTTTTTTTTTGTTTTGTTGCTCATACTTTGGGTGTAAGGTTTAAGAAACTAATGCCTACCACAAGATCTTGAAGATGTTTTCCTATATTTTCTTCTAGGCGCTTTATGGTTATCACTTTTATATTTATATTTAGGTCCTTGATCTATTTTGAGTTAATTTTTGTATAAGGTGTGAGATAAGGGTCCTCTTTTCTTTTGGATATGGGTATCCAGTTCTTCCAGCAACATTGGTTGAATAGATTGTTCTGGCCCAGCTGTGTGAGATTGACAGCCTTGTGAGGGTTTATTTCTGAGTTCTCGATTTGGATCTATTGGTTAATCTGTCTATCTTTATGCCAGTACCATGCTGCTTTTACCATTGTAGCAAAGTAATACGTTTTAAAGTCAGGAAGTGAGGGTCCTCCAACTTCATTCTCTTTTTTAAGACATTTTTGCCTATTCAGGACACCTTACTCTTCCAAATAAATTAGATAATTGGCTTTCCATTTCTGCAAAACAAGGCTGTTAAGATTTTTATTCGGATTGCATTGAATCTGTAAATCAGTTTGGGTAGAAGTGACATCTTAATAATATTTAGTCTTCCAGTCCATGAACATGGAATGTCCTTCCATTTATTTAAGTGTTCATCAGTTTATTTTAGCAATGCTTTGCAGTTTTCTGAAAACAGGTGTTTTATGTCCTTAGTTAAGTTTATTTCTAAATATTTGATTCTATTAGTCACTCTTATAAAAGGATTTTTTTTCTGATTTCCTCCTCAGATTGCTCATCCATAGCGTATAGAAACACTACTGATTTTCACATATTAATATTGTACCCCACCACTTTGCTAAACTCACCTATTATTTCTCATAGCTTTGTTGTGGATTTTTCAGGATTTTCTAGATATAGGAATATATCAGTAAAAAGGGAAAGTTTTACTTCTTCCTTTCCTATTAGGGTGACCTTTATTTCTTTATCTAACCTAATTGCTCTAGCTAGAACTTCTAGCACAATATTGAATAACAGTGGTGATAGTAGGCATTCCTCATCTCAGCGAGAAAGCTTTCAGTCTTTCACTGTTGAGTATAAGGCTAGCAGTAGGTTTTTCATATATGCACTTTTCTGTGTTGAGAAAGTTTCCTTTATTCCCATTTTTTGGAGGATTTTTACCAAGAAGGATGCTGCATTTTGTCAAATGTCTTTTCTGCATCAATCAAGAAGATCATGTGATTTTTCTTCTTCAATTTATTAATGTGATTTATTATGCTAATTGATTTTCTTATATTGAACCATTCTTGCATACCTGGGATAAAATCCACTTGATTGTGGTGTATAATTCTTTTAATGCATGTTTGGTTTCAGTTTGCAAGTATTTTTTTGAGGATTTTTGCACGTATATTCATTAGAGTTATTAGTCTGTAATTTTCTTTTTTCATAGTATCTTTATTTGGTTTTGGTATTAGGGTAATGTTGGCTTCATAGAATGAAGCATTCTTTCTTATTCAATTTTTTGGAAGATCTTGAGCAAGATTGGTATTAGATCATCTTTGAATGTTTGTTAGAATTCACCTGTGAAGCCATCTGGGCCTGGGCTTTTCACTTTGGGAGGTTTTTGATGACTGTTTTAATCTTTTCACTTGTGATTGGTTTGATGAGGTCTTCTATTTCTTCTACAGTCAGTGTAGGTTTTTCATGTGCTTCTGGGAATTTATCTATTTTGTCTATGTTGTCTAGGTTTTTGGTATACAGTTGTTCATAGTATCCTCTTATGATCTCTTTTATTTCTGCAGGTTCAGTGGTAATATCCCCCCTCTGATTTTATTTATTTACATCTTCTCTTTTTTTTTGCTTTTTCAATCTAGCTAAAGGTTTGTCGACTTTGTTGATCTTCTCAAAAAACAACTTTTTGTTTTGTTGATTCTCTTTTTTGTTTTTGTTGTTCTCAATCTCATTATTTTCTGCTCTGATCTTCATTATTTATTCCCATTGTTTTGGGATAAGTTTGCCGTTCTTATTCTAGTTCCTCCAGGTATGCAGTTAAGACTTCAATTTTTGCTCTTTCTTCATTTTTATTGTAAGCACTGAGAGCTATAATTTCCTCTTGGCACTGCCTTTGTCCTATCCCATGGGTTTTGATATATTGTGTTCTCATTTTCATTTGTCTCAAGATATTTACTGAATTCTCTTGCAATTTCTCCTTTGACTCACTGATTATTTGATTTTATTGTTTAATCTCCATGTGTTTATGAATTTTCCCTTTTTCAGTCATTTCTAGCTTCATTCTGTTATGATCAGAGAGTGTTTTGTATAATTTCAATCTTTTTTAATTTATTGAGACCTGTCTTGTGACCCAACATATATCCTGCAGAAGTATCCATGAGAGCTTGAAAAGAATGTCTATCCTTCTGTTTTGGGGTATAATGCTCTAGAAATATGTGTTATGTATAGTTCATTTATCATATTATTCAAGTTCTCTATTTCTTTATTTATCCTCTGTCTGGATGTTCTATCCAATACTGAGAATGGTGTATTGAGGTCTCTGACTATAAATGTAGAGATGTCTATTTCTCCCTTCAGTTTTGCCAGTGTGTGCCTTATGTACCTTGGTGCACCTAGGTTAGGTGCATAAATATTTATTACAGTAATTTCTTCTTGGTCAATTGTCCTTTTTATTAATATATAATGTCCTTCTTCATCTCTTATAACAGTTTTGTGTTTAAAATCCATTTTGTCTGATATTGGTATTGCTATTCAGATGTTTTTTGGTTACTATTTGCATGGAATCTCTTTTCAACCTTTCACTTTTAACCTGGTGGTGTCCTTACATCTGAGGTTGGTCTCTTATAAACAACATATAGATGGCTTATATTTTTTATCCATTCTATCAGTTTATGCCTTTTGATTGGGGAGTTCAAGTCATTAACATTCAATGTTATTACTGTAAAGGCACTACTTACTTGTCCATTGTATCCTTTGGCTTTCCACTGTCATATCTTACTATTGCCTGACTTTTTAACCTTTATTTAGCCTTCCTAATAATCTTCATTTCTGCACTCTTCCCCAAGTCTCTTGCCCTTGTTTTGTCCTTTCAGGCTGCAGCACTCCCTTTAGTATCTCTTTGAATTCTGGTGTTTTGGTAACATACTCTCTCAGTTTTTGTTTGTCTGTGAAGACTTTAAACTCACCCTCATTTTTGAAGGACAGTTTTGCTAGATACAGAATTGTTGGTTGGGAGTTTTTTCTTTCAGTACCTTAAGTACATTATACCACTTTCTTCTCAACTCCATTGTTTCTGATGAGAGGTTGGCACTTAATCTTATTGAAGTTCCCTTGTATGTGATGCAGCTTTTTTCTTACTGCTTTCAGAATCCTCTTTATCTCTGATATTTGTCATTCTGAATTGTAGGTGTCTTGGAGTAGGTCTATTAGGCATTATTCTGTTTGGGGTGCATTGTCCTTCCTGAATATTTATATTTGTGTCTTTCATAAGGGTTGAGAATTTTTCAGTCATTAGTTCCTCAAATATTCTTTCTGTCCCTTTTCCATTCTCTTCTCCTTCTGGGACACCAACAACACATATGTTTATGTGTTTCACATTGTCATTCATTTCCCTGAGACCCTCTTCCATTTTTTTCATTCTTTTCTCTTTCTGTTCTCCTGTCTTTCCAGTTCAGTTGTTCTGTCCTCAGTATCACTAAATCTGTCTTCAAGCAATTCAAATCACTCTAATGTGCCTCTAATGTATTTTTAACCTCATCCATTGTGTCATTCATTCCTATAAGCTCTGTTATTTTTCTTTGTAGGCTTTCAAACTTTTCTTTATGTAAGGAAAACCTTACTTAAAGAGTTGCAGGAGGCACCAGGAACTGAACCTGGGACCTCCCATGTGGGAGGCAGGTGCTCAACTGCTTGAGCCACATCCACTCCCACTCCAGGATTTATTTTTCTCTATAATCCAAGTGTCTTCCTAATATCTTTTATCTCTTTAGTCATATTTTCCTTCAATTCTTTGAAGGAATTAGGAACTCATCCAGTGTCTTCTTAATATCCTTTATCTCTTTAGTCATATTTTCCTTCAATTCTTTGAATTGATTTAGGAGATCTGTGTGATTATCTTTGTTTAGTTGTCCTAAATCCTGTATCTTGTTAGGCTATTTGGTTTGTTCCTTTGACTGGGCCATCTCTTCCTGTTTCTTAGTATGGCTTGTAATTTTTGCTCATATCTAGGCATCTGAATATGTTGGTGAATTTACTTTGATGGTCAATTTCTCTTTCTTGTCTAGTGCATTTTTTTCATGGCTCTTCTCTGATTTTTGTTTCAACTTATTCTGTCTTTAAAATTGTCTAGCTTAAGTTATCAAAGTTGGGCCAGGGACTCACTAATGGAATGTAGATTTTCTCCCAGAGGTTGGAGATAGGAGAAACCTAAAGCAGTTTTTTTTTCTTGCAGTTTCCCAGCTGGCCAGTAGATGGTGCTCATCAGCAAATCTTTCCATGGAGGTGTCTCTTTCAGTCTCTCTTACCAGTGCTTCTCCTCTGGCCAGAGCCAAGACTCAAAGCCAGCTCTGCTAGCCAAATTCACTGAAGAGAAAACACTCTCCACCTTCCTCCACACCCTCCCTCTTCCCAGGGAGAAAGATGTCTTTTCCCCTCTCAGTTGGCTGTAGTGAGCCAGGGGTTTTATCCAGGCTCTGCAGTTGAGGATGTGGGCTGGGTACTGTTCCTGGTGCCACCGGCATTTATTACCTCATCATTGTCATTTTGGGTTCTTCATTTCTCTGTCCTTCACCCACCTGGGTGTTGTGCAGCACTGTCCTGGTCAGCACAGCAGGTCCCTCAGACAGCTTTTTGCCCTTTCTCTGTTGTTTTTGTGAGAGAGTTGAGCCCTGCCTGCCTACTCCTATGCCATCTTCCGAGAAGTCCTAGAATTGTCTTTTGTAAGTTGATCATAGAATAGATTTAATGTAAACTAATGTTTGCCCTCTATTCCATGACTTTTGAACACACCACCAGATATCAATCTTAGGACATTTGTGCAGGATATGAAAAATACAATTTACCATGTGCCTGCATTGAATTAATTATAGCCAACATAGTGGGTATTAATTTACCCCATTTTCAAATGAAGAAACTTCAGTTGAGAGCTTTTAAGACTTTCCCAAGTTCACACAGCTTGTTTATAAGGTAATGATAGCAGCGACCCTTTAATGAGCATCTACTATGAGGCAGGCAGAAAGCCAAGTTCTTTGCCAACACAATGGTGCTCACTATGAGCCTACAAGGAAGGCTTGCTAATATCCATTTGACAGATGTAAAACCGAAATTCAGAAAGCTTAAGTGACCTGCCCAAGGCCCTTTTCTAACTTTTGTGTAGCTGGGATTTAATCCTAGATCTGTCTGGCTCCAAACCCTGCACTGTTCTGTACATTGTAAAGCCTTCAACTGCCGTATGTTTCAGATTTAAGTGATCATTGGGGAATAGGTGGTGAATTCTTAAACTTTACACTGAAACCACAAGCAATGAAAGAAAACAGGGATAAATGGGACCTCTTCAAGCTTAAACACTTCTGTGATTCAAAGGACTTCATCAAGAAGGTGAAAATGCAGCCCACTCAATGGGAGAAAATATTTGGAAACCACATATCCGATAAGGGTTTGATTTCTATTATATATAAAGAGATCACACAACTCAACAATAAAAGGGCAAGCAATCCAATTTTAAAATGGGCAAAAATTTTAAATAAACATTTCTCCAAAGAGGAAAATGCAAATGTTCCATATCACTAGCTATTAGGGAAATGCAAATTAAAAGGACAATGAGATATCATCTAACACCTCATAGAACAGCCATTATTAAAACAACAGACAACAATAAGTGCTGGAAAGGATGTGGAGAAATAGGAACACTTCTTCACTGTTGGTGGGAGTGTAAGTTGTTGCAGTCTCTGTGGAAGAGTTTGGCGGTTCCTCAGGAAGCTAAATATAGAACTGCCACACCATCCAGCAATTCCTCTACTAGGAATATATCCAGAAGAACTGAAAACTATAACACAAACAGACATCTGCACACCAATGTTCATAGTGGCATTATTCACAATTGCCAAAAGATGGAAACAATCCAAGTGTCCATCAACCGATGACTGGATAAACAAAATGTGGTATATACATACAATGGAATACTATGCTGCAGTAAGAAGAAATGAAATTGGGACACATATGATAACATGGATGAATCTTGAAGACATTATGCTAAGTGAAGTAAGCCAGACACAAAAGGACAAATATTGCATAGTCTTATCAATATGAACTAAATATGAAGAATAAATGCATGGAGTTAAAACCTAGAGTATAGGTTATTAGGAGATAAGAGAAGGGTTGAGAAGAACTACTGATGCTTAATTTATGTAGAAGTTTTAATTAACTTGACTATAAAAGCCATTTCCATGTGGAAATGGATAGAGTGGATGGTAACACATTATAGTGAGTAACAGCTGGTTTATAAATGGGATTGTGGCTGAAAAAGGTAGTCTTAGGAAGTAAATGTCAAGTGAAAGAAAACTAGAGAATAATCTAGGGATTGATTAACACAATGTACCCAGAGGTGGATAAGAAATGTGGTTGATGGTACAGATGCAAGAGTGTCCTTCTGTGAGCTAGAGTGGATGTACATCACTGTTGCAGAGTGATAGGAATGTGGAGAAGCATGGGGAAAACACAATTGGTGTGACCCATGGACTGTGGTTAACAGCAATATTCTAATATTCTTGCATCAATGCAAAAGATGTATTGTGTTGATAATGGGAAGGTATAGAAAAAGTGTGCCAAATGTACGCTATGGACCATATTTGGTAGTAATAGTCTGATGATATCTCAGAATCTGTAACAAATATTCCACCATGGTGTGGTGTGTTGGTGAGGGGTGTTATATGAGAATTCTACACATGTGCATGATTGTTTTGTAAGTTCACAACCTCTGTAATAAAAATATATTTTTTAAAAATAGGGTGAGTTGGTGGAAAATACACCAAATGTAAGAAAAGGACTATAATTAGTAGTAATATTTTGATGATGCTCTTGCATTGTTTGTAAAAAATGTTTCACAATGATGCAAGGAGTTGGTGGAGGGGTGATGTATGGGCCCCTGTATGATGTCATACATGTTTATTTTATAAGTTCACAAACTTTACTATACACTTATTGTTTATGCATGTTTGTGTATGGATGATATACTTCTCTAAAAAATATATTTAAAAAAAAGATCATTGGGGAGCGGATGCAGCACAGTGGTTGAGCACCTGCTTCCCATCTATGAGGTCCTGGGTTCAATCCTGGTACCTTCTTAAAAAATAAAAAATTTAAAAAAGCTTTGAAGTAATCATTTAACTACATTATATGGGATTGTTTTAGGATGTAGTACCTTTTAAAAAGTTTTTCCTTTTCTTTGCCAATTGTTTTATTTCTTTGTGATTTAATTTTTTTAAATTATAAAAGTAATGCTTGCTTTGGATTTTAAAAATGGTCAAATAATAAAAGTTATAAAGTTCAAAATTCCCCGTCTTTTTCCCAGAGATTACCACTGTTAATTTTTTTTGCATAGCTCTTTTCAGAAGTTTTCTATATGCAGACACACATATACATATTATTTTCCTTTTACTCAGACAAGTCCATATTTTGCATACTGTTCTGCACCTTTCTTTTTTTCAATTAGTGTATCTTGCACATTTTTCCATACAAGTATATATAGTTCTACATTTTCATTTAATGGTTATATGTAGCAGTATTTCACTGTACGGGTGTACATAATCCATGTAACTGACCCTTATTGATGGATTAATAGGGTTGTGCCCCCACTTTTTTATTGTAAATAATACCGAAATGATATGATCTTTCCTATATCCATATCTTAGCATACTTGAGTTTATCTGTCAGATTGAATTAGGCACTTACAAAATCAAGAATTTCCCTCTAAGCAAGTCCTAATTTTTGTTATGATAAGTTAAGGGGCAGAAATTTCAGGAATCCAGGAGACCCAGAAATCAGTTAAAAAGACTTATTCCATAGACTCTTTATTCTCTACTCAAAACAATATTATCCAAAACAATATTATCCAATACTCAAATAGCACCATGTTGGTTTCATCCATTGCTAGAGAGCAGAATTCTTTCGTATAGCTGAGCTGTTTGGATTTGCCATGTTTTGCCAGAATGATCACAGAGGGTTTCACCTACTTTAAGTGATAGTTTCAAAGGGGCAGTAGGTTCTGGCTCTTTTGATTACCTTCCTTAAGCTAGAAATCATTGCGGGGGGGCGGGGAGGAGCAGGGGGCTGTCTTTGAGGCTAGTACCAAGGGAAAGTCCCTCTTAATTTGTTAAAGTAATATTAAACAGTGTGCTGGAACATTTTTGAACAGTTTCCAGCGACTACAATTATTACGTGTTCAATTTGTGGCAATAATGTGACATTGTTCTTTCTAAGAAAGGGGCCCTCATCTCTTGGTATTATTCACCTGAGAACAATGGTTATCTCACAATTTGATGTTTCTCTTTTTCTTCAAAGAGACAAAACAATATAAATATATGGCGAATATTAAAAGGGGGGATTTGACTAAGGATTTATTTGAATAAGAGTGAATTCCTAGAAGTGGAAATACTGAGTCAAATGATATACATTTTAAATTTTGATAAATATTGTCAAAATCCCCCTTAAGAAGATGTTTAAATTTATATTCCTACAATTCCCACAAACCTTTAGCCCTGCCTGCTCCCCACCCCACCCCACATACATACATTTTAATCCTAGCTATTACTGCTTTAATTTTGGAAAATATAGTTTGTAAAATATGGTATCTTGGTTTTGAATTGTATTCTTAAATTATGCATGGGGTTTAGCATCATATATTTCTTTTACTTATGAACTGCCCACCTTAGAATTTGTTTTAAGCATCTCAAAGGAAAGTGGGGAAATCATCGAATGATAGGTAAATAAGACAGACAAGCCCAAATTCCCTTTGAAAGAAGTTTTTTTTTTGGCAGGTCTGCTCATGTTTTTCATATGCTCATTTGCAGTGTGACTTTCCAAGAGGAGGTATAGGGAAGTTGAAGGAAAATCTTCTTCTCACACACCCGCCAACCCTTCCTCACACTACAGTTTATAATGCCTCTACCTCTGGTTCCAATGTGCTGTGGAAATATTATTTGTAAGTATATTTTCTTTGTAGAAAAATTCTAGAGTAAGAAGTTATTTGTTGTTAAATGTGTTAATTATACAGTTGTGTTATTTCTTTAAGAACTGTCTTCAGTGATAGCATAAAAAAGAGAGTTAGATAAAATAATAGAGGGAAGCGGATGTGGCTCAAGCAATTGGGCTCCCGTCTACCACATAGGTGGTCCAGGGTTTGATTCCCAGGGCCTCCTGATGAAAAGCAAGCTGGCCCGTGCGACGAGCTAACACAGCAAGATGACGCAACAAAAAGAGACACAGAAGAGAGACAATAAGAGATGCAGCAGACCAGGGAGCTGAGGTGGTGCAAAAGATTGAGCAGCCTCAGTTCCTGGTGCCGCAAAACACACGGAGAGCAGACAGTGAGCGCAAAACAACAAGGTGTGGAGGGGGTAATAAATAAATATTTTTTTAAAATAAAGTTAAAAAATAAAATAATAGTGTGGCAGACTGTCTGCAAAGATGACTGCTAAAAATCTACCCATCCTTATGCAATCAGGCTGCTCCTCCCATTCATAAGTGGACTCTGTTTTTCTCCTCTTGGCTCCAGCTGGCCTGTGACTTGCTGTGACATGTGGAATGTGTGGAAGTGAGGTTGTGCAAGTTCCAGGCCAGCCCTTAGGAGCTCTGGCAGCTTCTGCTTTACTGTCTTGGAGCCTGAGCCCTACTGTAAGAGACACAGGCCCAAGCAGTGCCCAGTCGTTCCAGCCAGCCCCGCCGACGTGAGCACCATGTGGGTGAAGCCATTTTGGGCTTTCCAGCTCAAGTCAAGCTCCCAGCAGATTGCAGCCCCAGAAGGGAACATAGTCACTCCCATGTGAAGAGTAGGAACCGTCCAAGTCAGTCCAGCTAACCCACAGAATCATGAGAAATAAAATAGATAACTGAAACAGTAAGGTAAGTCCTAAGAGAACACCCAGAGAGGAAATCATCTAAAATACGAAATAAAAACCAATTGTCAAGAGGAGCTTGACGTGGATGCATAGGGGAGGCCCCAAAGACCAATGGAAGGGTACAAAACTGGGGCAGATACTCTAGACCTGTGTTTCCAATAGAACTTTCTGTGATGATCAAAATGTTCATATGTGGCTATTGAGCACTTGAAACATGGCTAGTACAACTGTGGAGCTGAATTTTTTATTTTAATGATTTGTAATTCCTTTACTCTTAAACTAAATAACCACATGTGGCTAGTAATTGCCACAGGTTGACGTCACCCTGAGGAAGGGAGAAAATTCTCCAACAACTTACCCCCAAATCATCTTTTCTCCTTACTTCCCCCTCACTACTCAGACCTTGATCTGCTTAAGAGCCCCAGAGAGCTGCTTAGAATTACATATAATCTGCCAATATCTACACACTCAGCTCTAAGGAGGAGCTGGAGAGAGCGCAAGCACTGCCGTGAAATAAAAACTTTTAAATAAAATCAGGGAAGCGGGTGTGGCTCAGTGGATAGAGCTCCCGTTTACCATATGAGAGGCCCCGGGTTCGCTTCCCGGCGCCTCCTTGTGAGGGCAGGCCGGCTTGCGCGCCACCGTGGGCTGATGCGGCAAGATCTCACAGCAAGGGGAAGATAAGCAGACACAGAGAAGACACGCAGCGAATGGACACAGCAAACACAAGCAGCAAGGTGGGGATAAATAAATAAATCTTTAAATAAATAAATAAATAAAATCAGTCTCTGCCTTCAATTTAAGTATATAAATAGTTTTGAGGTAAAAGGGACATTTCTAAGAACTTTGGAGTATTTGGAATTCAAACCCAACACTCAGTGTTTTCCAAACTCCTCTCAAAATATTTTGTGTTTGCGACCTCTATTAACATCTTACGGAGCAATAAGACACATTTTGGGAATGTTCTTTTAGAAAACTGCAGAAGAAATGTTATTAAACTGGGCTAAATGTCATAATGAAATATTGAACACTTCAACCATGAATACTACATGATAACTTTCCAAAATCAATTCCATTTCCTTAATTAGAAAATTAATCATTTGAGATTATTAAACAAATATGAGGCAAGATTAAAATGATGATTTTCATTTCCTTATAGGTTAATTTTTAAATATTTAACAAAAATAGAATAATATTCTTCTCAGAAAAGGCAAGATCGTCTCTGAGATTTAATTTAATTATATGGTAACTAGATTCCCAAAATTTTCAAACACTGTTTTTAACATTCCTACCTTCTAAAAGCAATATTTACATTTACATGAATAAAATCATCATTCTTCTATGCCCACCTGGCAATGAGCCACGATTTCCCAAGCATCCAAGGACAAATAACTATTTCAAGGACTCTTTTTTGCTGAAGAGAAATTCTTGCATTCTTAGGAGAAAAGAATTTGTTCTGCCTCACTGTTTAACACCCTTGGAATTGACAAGATATTTCAACTGTCTATGAGTCCTCAAAAGACTCAACTCTTCTGCCCTCTGGAATTTGCTCCAATTGGATCATCAAATTTAGATAAGCCAGCTAATTATTCCAATCACTTAAAGATTAGGCAAAGTGTAAGAAAATGTCTCTTCTCCCCAAATTTCTTTTCTCAGACTTTTACTGTTGACGGCAGACCTTAAAGATTGTCTTTCTCCAAGGTTCTCATCTTGGTTGTGTATTAGAATAAAGGCTGGAGTGGGGGAAGGGGCTTTTTTGAAAATGCCTATTGCTGGATCCCACCAGGGACTAATTTCAGTTGGGAGAGGGGAGCTGGGTGAGGCACAGATATCAGGAAGGCCACCAGCCATTAATCTAAAGACCATTGCACCACTGAGATGGTCCCAGCCGCTCACTTTCTGGACAGCTGGGTTTGTGGTCGCCATTGCACTTCTTATTCATTAGACCATCAGAACTGGAGCAGTGTGGACTAGTACACACCCAGTCTCTGGTTTTCAAGCTTGTTTATGACTTGCCAGGGTTCTAAGGGGGGGGTCTCCAGGGCCACCTCAGGGTGGATAGGGGAGCAGTGAGGAAGGGGGCATCTCCTGATCTTTCACCAGAGCATCCTCCCTATCGGGCAGTCCATCGAGATTCTTAATATTATATTCAAAAAGATGATTCCACTGCTAAAATAAGCCAAGTCTGAAAATCCACTCCTCTAAAAGTGTGAAGAGAATGTGTAAAATGCCCATTTCTGAAATATTTAACAAAATCTCTTAGGAGCCAGACACCAGCTCAAGTATTATTGAAATATAAAAAAACACTTAAAAGAACAGACGAGTGTTTATTCTTAAGCCACAATTTTTCAGTTGTTTGTTGAGCCCTAAGGGGTTATCTGAGCTCAAATATTTGTACCCATGAAAAATATGCATAGCAGGTAAGACTCTCCAGCAACAAGTACAAGTTTTAAAAAGGTGTTTGGTTTTTCTGCAGTCGATCCAGTTTCTATTTTGTGTCCCACTACACGGGTAACTAATATGGAGGATGCCCCGCCTCTGTCCCATTTGTGTCCAGTCTGGAAGATAGCTGCAGTGCCGAGGCATCAGGGAACGGCCCTGGTCCTGCTCCCTCCTTGCTGGCATCCTCTGACATCACCCTTCCCTCCCAGCCTCGGGACACGGGGGCGTGCAGATCCCTCTTACTTGACCGCAAGGCTTCTGAGGTCCAGCTTTCCATCAACATCTTCTGTCCAATGCTTGGCTCTCAGGAAACAGTTCTGCTGCTTTCATGGGTGCCCCAGGCTCCTCTGCTCAGACACCCTTCTACCATTTCTATCTACTCTGTGGCTCCCCATCTACCCTGGCAAGGGGCTGGGGGCTGTAAATTGGCTGCCTGTCCTGGCTCCGCACTGGCAGTGAGGCCCAGCTCTTCTCTGCTGCTGGGTCCTCAAAGCCCTGTGTAGGGTCAGCCCCAGGGATGGACACCAAGGCCCTGGGTCCCTCTAGAGGAAACACAAGTGTCTCATTTTCCTCTGACTCTACTTTCTTATGGAGATTGTAGTTGAGGGGGTGGGGAAACTGCCTTGAGCTGAGAACCCTTTCTTCCAGAAGCCCTCAGAATCCAGGCTTTTAAAACTCAAAGACTATCGTTTCTCTCAGAATTATTGTTTCTGCTATCATTCCAAAAGCCTGTTTAAAACTCAAAGGCTGAGAATTGCCTGCTTATTATTCCTTTCTCTGTGTTATCTCTTCCCAGAAGTTGCTCTGGTGGAAATGGGGAAAGTCACAGGGGGTCAAAGGCGGACAGGGAAAAAAATCAGTTAATACGTCAGTAGCCTGTCATTCTACAAACACATACAGGGGAAATATTGATCAGGTTCTGATACATTTCTTGGACCCCCCCCTCCAATATTTATCACTGCTTCATCCCTTCCTCCTTTTTGCATGCATTCTTTAACCAGGACAGCCTACAGAATTTGCGGGGCACCTTATTCAAAATTTATTGAGAATTTCAAGAGGGCTACAGGGCCACATTGAAGCACACAAGGGGCCTTCTGAAAACCAGTTCCCCGTGTGACTGCACAGCCCCACACCAATGAAGCCAGTCCTGTCCCTAATCCTTAAAGCAACTCTTTCTTTGGTTTTCACAGGAGTATTATTTGTAGTATCAAAATAATTTAAGACAGTGTAAATGTTCAGTAATAGGAATTCATAATATAAATTGCAGAATTTTCATATGATAGGCAACTATGCAGTTATTTATAATCATGTGGGGATAGTAAACGACACAGAAAAATGTTATAATGATTCTGCATATTGGAAATGTTAATGGGCCCGCCCTGACCACGCCCCCTTATAAGGAGAGCTCTGCCACACACCGCTAGCGCCGCCAGTGTGTGGGACCAGGTTCCACCACAAGGCTCCTCCCTCCGCTGTAGCTGATTGGCTCGGGGGTGAGGACAGAGCAACCAATCAGCAGACTTGACAGCAACGTAGTCTCTGTATGGCCTTGATGGAAAAATGACCTGGGCACCGTTTGAAATTTGTACTAAAAAAAAAAAAAGGAAACTATAGGGCAGTAAAGATGGGAGCTCAGTTAAAATGTCACAAGGTGGGGTTGAGGCTAGAGAGGCCGCTGTGAGAAAGAGTAAACTGAAATTATGGGAGATCAGAAATTAGGAAGAAAGAAAGAAAGTCGGTTGGACTCAGCAAAATGAGGTCAATGGAGGGGCTCCAGCCACGTGGGAGTCCCTGCTGCAGAGGTCTCGGGGCCATCCCCACGACCCCCACTCCACAAGATACGCGCCCAAGCCCAGCTTCTGCTCTTGTATTTTCAAGACAGTTCCCTTGTCGTTCGTTGTAATTCCTTTCAATACGCCTTTTGGATGGACTGTTTGCAGTGCGTCTGTTATCTTGCAACTGTTACAGAAAAGAATGTGGAAATATAGAGTCTGAATGCAATTTTATTTTTTTAGTGTGTGCTTACATGCATGGAAAGATAGGAAGTAGAGTAACAAACTTACCAACAGAATCCTCGGATGTACCAACATCAGGTGGCTTCATTATTTCTCCTTAACTGATTTGATCACCTAAAAGATACTGCTTACTGGGTGACTGGGACAATGAGACTTGGTAATGTTCCATTCCAGTCTTCTGTGGCATAAGCGTCTCCGCTTATTTACACCATTATTTCTAATTCAATCCCTGAGATTTTTATTAAAAATGTACCTGTATGTACACAAAATAATATATTTATCAGGCCATTCATTGCAGTATTGTTCATAATGGCAACATTTTATCCATGTTCATCAATCAAAGAGTTAAACTGTGAAGCATCCTTATAATTAAATCCTCTCCAGAAAACAAAGAATGAGTATGCTTTCTTTGTACTAATATAGAAATCCTAATGACATATTTTAAATGGAAAAAAGGGGTCCAAAACAGTTATGCTACATTTGATTTAAGAAAAGGAAAAGTAAGACATTTCTCTGTGAACCTCTGCATTGTTTCAATTTGTGAACGATGTGAGTATTATTGCTCTGAAAATGGATCAAAATTTTTGAAGTAATAACACTCAATCCTTTATGAGAGTAGTTTAAAGAGTATCTTGTGTGTAACTCAGGCCCTCAGACTTTAAGTCCCCCTGAATAGCATCTGTTTAGGGCTCGTTTTCTACCTGGTCAAGCTCTCCCTGGGGCAATCTTTTATGATGCTGGCAGCTGGTGTAGTTCACTGTCTGGTCTTTCTTAATGTGATCAGGCTGAGGGGTGGCCCAGGCTGACTCGGTCTTACTTTAGCTCTTGCTCATGCTCCATACCCTTGGCCTCTTCCAGATCCTCAATCTTAGCCTCTGCTTTGAGTCTGATACCACAACCTCCTCTACAGGGTCATCCTGCCAGGCCTGCTGACTTCACTGGGCGGGTTGATGGCGGGCTCTTAATTCCATGAGCATCAAAGGCAAGGCCTCTGCTTCAAGTTGAATTAATGTAGGTCAACATTTCCTAAAGGTGTGTTGTTTGGAAATTCTGCATACTATAGCTTCCTCTTGAAGATTCAAAATACACAAATTCTGTTAGGGAAAAAAAAAAAGGAAAAAAATTATTTTCCTTGGTTAAATTCAGTATTTTCCAATCTTATTTAATCACAGAGTTCCTTTATACATAATATTTATAGTTCAAGAAATGCTCGAGGCCGGATGTGGCTCAAATGGTTGGGCCTCCATCTGCCATATGGAGGGACTTGGGTTCAATCCCCGGGACCTCCCGGTAAAATAAAAAAAATATATATAGAAGGTGCATGGGCTGCCAGGCCCAGGGAGCCATAAAAGGAGATGCTCCGAAAGCTCTGAAAACCAGGAACGGAGGTGGCGCAGATGGCTAGAACACCTCTCTCCTACATTGGAGGTCTTCAGGATCTAATCCTGGTGAAGAATGGAGAAGGAGGATGAGAAGAGATGAAACAGACACAGAGAATTGCCCAGCGAATGGACACAAAACAGCAAATGGGGAAGGGGGGGGGGTTTAAAATGGATCAAGTAAATAAAGTAAATCTTTAAAAAAAAAAAGAAATGCTCATACCTTTTGGAAGTGATGCTATTATTTATCAGTCATTCTTCTGCCAAGAAAACGACCAGTGTACAGCATAATATATATGTATATATCACAGAGTTTGGAAATATCATGGAGTTTGAATTCTTGCTCCAGTATCATTGACTGGGTGTCCTCAAGCAACCTGGTTTTTTAAAAATGGAGCTAATAATAAATACATCTCAGAATTCATAATAAAGAATCTAACTCAAAAAATTTTGTTTGGTCTTGGATGTCCATCCTGTTTGATCGAGAGAATGCTGACTTTCATTCTTCGTAATAGCAGGTTTAAATCAAAGTAACAATGAATTCAGCAAAAAAAGACTACCTTTCCCAACCTCTTTTGCGGATAGTTGTGGCCATGTGACTAAATTCTGACCAAGAAGATGTAAGAGGAAATATTGCATGGGAATTTCAGGAAAACAGCTTAGAGAAAGCTGGCTCCTTTTCCCCACCCTCCTTCCCATTTCTTGAGATGTAGAGGTATTGTCTGAAACTCTGGAAGCCATGTTGGTGTCAGAGTGACTTCAAAGATGAAAGCTGGCCCAGTGGACCAGAAAGAAGGAAGGAAAACTTGCATCCCTTATAACTTCATGGAGCCCCCAAAGCAGTCCTGGAAAGTCTGCCTCCAGATTTATTTTATGTAGAAAATAACCTTTGTGTTTTTAAGCCACTGAAGTTGGGCTTCTTTTAATAGCAACCTGACTCAATTCCTAACTGTTATCATCATGGGTGAGAATTCATTCATTCAATAGATTATTGAGCATCTGGGTTCCCGACATTGTGCTAAGTATCGAGCCTTCCAGTACTAGATACTAGAATAATAAAAATAAAAATATTATTATTATAAATACTGGGCTGGATTTCTTTTCCATTTGCCCCCTCCTAATCCACTTTTTACTCCCCCTGCTTTGTCCCCCTGTGGGAAGATCCATGTGGGCACCATCAGTGGGCTCCTTACTCTTTGGTTTCCAGTTGGGACAGTCAGTGAGCAGTGCCAGCAGGGTTCAGAGGGAAAGAGGAGGTGAGGCTGGGGCATTTATTTGCCCAGTTCCCTCTGTGGGATTGCCAAAAACTGGCTTCAGCCCTTTAGTGCAAGTCACAGCTCCTGTGAGGCAGCACTCTCCACGCAATTCTCTCTGTCTCTGGTTTCTAGTAACTGCCCTCTTTGCTTGCCCCTTGAGGACTCAAGCTGGTCCAAGTGCCCAGTGGTCCTATGCTGGGATTTCACCACACCCTTCCCATGCCTTTACAGAGTCCCTTTTCAAAGTCTCCTCAAATGTGTCAATTGGAGTGTGCCATCTGTTTCTCTCTGGGAATCTACTGACACAGCTATCTTTTATCAAGAACTCCTTTTGTGCCAGGCGCTGCTGGGTGCACCATTTCCTTGAAGTTTTACAATCTTGTCCACAGTTTACAAAAAGAAGGGTGAAGAAGAAAGATCAAGTTAACTATAATCAAACCGCTAGCAAAGTTATTTAATTTTCCTAACCAGGAAACTTACAGAGATCAGCTCACCCTCTGAGGTCAGCATTTTATCACAGGTGTACTCCCTCATCCTGCTCCCCCAGCCCAGACTTTCCCTCTTAAGTCTCTTGCCCATGGTATCTTGGTGCTGCCCCTTAGGGTCTAGGGTTTCTGCTGTGGCCCTGCACCCCAAGTTGTGAGCATTGCGCCCCTACCCTTCAGTAATGGCAGAGACATTTTGGTGGCTCTGTTCTCTCTGACTGCTGACCTGCTTAGCAGAGGGTGGTCTGCAAGAAGCATCTACCATATTGAGTTCTGTGAAACAATTCTGTGGCAATTCTCCACCAAAGTAATCTGATTCCTGACATTGTTTTCCTTTACGTGACTTTAAAAATTCTGAGTTATATATTCCACACTAGGAGAGGAATTCTCCTGGCAGCATGTGGAATTAACAGAGGTAAAAAAAAAAAAAAAAATCACTTTTGGTAGTGGAACAAGACTCCCTTACTTTCCATTTGTGTAGAAAAAGCCCAGACGAATCCATTTATCATTATCAACTGGTAATATGTAATTTAGGCTCCTAAACATTTTCACATTCTCTTTCCACATAATAATACATTTTTGAAAAGAGTCAGCTATATCTAGAAGTGCATTCAGTGTTTCCCCAGACAACATACATTCTACAGTTTTAACTTATTGGTTTTTAGTATTACTGGGAGACAGGAAAAAATATCCAAATGGTTCTAGTGGCATAATGAATCCTTCATGCAAGAAACTCTTACAGTCACATTTCAAAAGCAACCCTCAAGTGTGCATGTTCTGTTTCCATTAGCCAAGCAATGCTTGAGTGATTTAGCACATCTTCACTAGAGAAGGCTTGTTTATATTGAATGATACTGATGGCAAAGCAGTCTGCCAAAAACATTCTGTAGCACAGGTGTAAGGTTTGTCTGAAGCATAAAACTGTAGAGACCCATTTG
This sequence comes from Cabassous unicinctus, assembly GCA_029593785.1. Lineage (NCBI taxonomy): Eukaryota > Metazoa > Chordata > Mammalia > Cingulata > Chlamyphoridae > Cabassous > Cabassous unicinctus. The sequence goes on along the minus strand of JAQZBX010011716.1, from coordinate 8,765 downwards.
GTTTGGCATGGTACATTTAATCCTGACATAAAATTATATTCTCTGGAGTCTTAGGGTTGTCCTGGATGAAGCAGCATGGGGAGAGAGTAGGGTAGCCCAGGAGGGGAGGGGTTCTGGCCCATTTTCTTTTTTTTTTTAAGATTTATTTTTATTTATTTATCCCACCCTTACAGCTTGTGCTTTCTGTGTGCATTTACTTTGCATTTTTCTGTGTCTGCTTGTCTCCCTTTGTTGTGTCATCTTGCTGCACCGGCTCACCGCGCTGCACGGGCCGGCTTGCCTTCACCAGGAGGCCCCAGGAACCTAACCCAGGGACTCCCATATGGTAAACGGGAGCCCAACCAATTGAGCCACAGCCGCTTCCCTAGCCCATTTTCAAACCAAATTTCTTCTGCTTTTACTAGTTGTATAAAGAATGTTGGCATTCCACTTAAGATATTGTTTGACAAGAATGTTCCTTTACTAAAACAAAAACTAGAAACAAGAATGTTTTCAAAGTAGTTATCTAGTCCAAGGTCGTCATTTTAAAATTAAAAAGTTACATCCTGAAACACAAAGCATTTTTCTAAGTGTTATATTTAGTTATTGGCCAAGCTGTGCCATCTATCAGGTTCCCTGATTCCTAGCCCAGTGATCTTATCATGTTTATACAATTAGCCAGTATCATACATATGAGCAAGAGGCAACACTGAGGCGAGCTAATATATCAATCAGTATTTATCTAACACCTGCCTGTCCATAGCAGGTCCCATACTATGTCCTGGAGATGTGGTGTTGAATACGATGGGCATGTTTATTGTTCTCATGGGGTTTACAACTCAGGCAGGAAATAATTATCAACTAATAATCCACGAGGTTTCTATCAATAGCTTCAGCTTCTGTCCCTCCCTTATTCATAACAAGAACTATCAATAGAGGTAATGTTTAAAAGTCATATCATATAGTCTCATGCTGAGAACAAAAGCCAAGTTGCAACAGAGAAAAAGAAGGAAGCAGTGAGCTATAATAATGCAGAAACAGGAATAATTAAGCCCCAAGTAAACAGAGTACGGCATGCATGTAAGAGCATAAGATAATATAGATTTTTAAAGTTGCTATAAACTTGCCAAGGTGAATTTTTGAGAAGTTTTATTCATTTCTTTGTGTTGTTTATTCAGTATGCTTGAGAATATCCCCTTAACTCTCCCACAAATTTTTTTGAGTACCACATTTTGCAGGTAGGATTTTTATAACACGCCTTATAAAGATCAAACTAAACATAAGTAAGATTTGAGACAGGTTTTGAAAAACAAACAGGCCATTTAAGAGGGTGGTTTCTGAGCATCTAAGGCTATACAGACAACAAATCAAAATATCTCATCAATTCAGGCATAAAAATTCAATTCCTTCAGGCAAACCAATTGTAGAACTTGTGACCCAAATAACTGCTAATGACTGAGTTAACACAGTGAAGTCTATTCTAAAAGGTGCAAAAGGACTATTTTAAAATTTCTGTTTTCATTTTAATTTAAGTAGATAAAGGCTCTGCTTAAATTCTTGGGAAATTCTAGCTGTGGGTACAGTCTTTCCAACTCATTGTTTTCTTTAAAAGTTCTCTCAAAATCATCTTTTTTATTCATCCCCAAGCCCTTTACTTTTCATGACCCATAATTTAAACCAAAAAGTGTTTTTCTTTTTTAATAGAGGAAGCTCATTTATGTGGCATTGCCGTCATGGAATAGTGCATAATAGCAAACTTAAATTCTAGAGAGAGACCATTTTTATTATATATGAATTATTTGGTTTTAAAATCTATAAAGTGCAAACAAAAATCTTTCACACAGATTTATACTAATGATTATTTAATTTTTTGTGATTCAAATGGCACTACCAAAGTTGGACTTCAGCATCACCATTGTAAACATTTAATCTCATTGTCCAAGGTACATTGGGCTGGCTCTCTGCTAACTCATGGGCAAAACCTTGAAAATGCTTTTAGAAAAAATCCTTTATGTGAGCTTTTTACATGCCTTTTGTGTAAAAAGCAGCTTTAAAAAAATGCAAAACAAACTTTAACACACACACAGGCACATAGTTATATATACTTGTTTATCTTCCCAAATCAGAGATGAACTCTTTGTAAGTACAGCCTGAACCTTGATGCTTTATATATCAAGCTCCTAGCACAGTTGCCCAACCCAAAGTCACTACTCAAAAAATAGTCATTGACAGAATAAGTCAGAGTACTTTATAACATTTTGTTTGCATTATTTAGTTTTATTTTTCAGAACAACTTTATTAACTGAGAAAAGTAGACTAAAAAAAATTGAGACTTGAAATATTTATCTTTTATAGTCATAGTACTAGTTTGTGTTAGAACCAGAACTCGACTCTTCTGACCGTATCCCATCTCCTTTCTACTCTTGGATGCTACGTCTCTGCAGAGAAAGAAGAAAAGAAAAGCCTAAGGTATTTCTGTTATTTTAGCAAAGGAAATGTGTATTATTTATTTATTCTCTAGCACTGTGCCTTTTTCTTTGCTTCATAATACTTATTACAATGTTATTCCAACATACTTGTGTATTTGTTTGTTTTTTGTCTGTCTCTCTTCCTAGACTGCAAGCTCCCCAAGAGCAGGGAGCAGTTCAGTACAATACCTGCGAATTACCTAGAGCTCAGCCAGTGCCTTGTGCATAGTCGGCATTCAAAAAACATTTGCTGAATCTATGTTGAACAGAAATTGTCTCCATTCTATCTTCACTCCCTAATAATAGAAAAAAAAATACTATTAAAAAGCATATTGAAAATTTACCCTCAGGTAGGGAGATGGCATTGAGTAAATGGTAGTACTAGAACTAAGCACCCGGGATTCCTACCCTCAGCTATGGACCACACTCTCTGAACCAAATAACTGATGTTTATTCTTAAATATTAGCTTTTCATTTCATTCAGATGTTGTTTCCAATAGATTCTGACAATTTCTTCCATGATTGACTTCCTACATAGGAAAAACAAAGTTTAGAATCCTCCTTACTACTTGGTAAATGCTTCCTTTAAATGTTTTATACTTATTTTTTATTATAAAAGTAAAACATACACTTGATACAAAATTCAAACAAATAATACATAAAATAACTCACCTGGTCCCATTTCAAAAGAAAACCTTTTTTCATTTCCTTGTAAATCCTTTCAGAAAATCTTTATTCAGTTACTTGTGGATGTGGGTGTTTCAGTAAGTGCTTTTAAAGTATAATATAACTATGAATCTTTTAAATGTCAATTCTTAGAATAAAGCTACAAGGTATGACAGAAATATCTATGAGGTTATTATTTGATACCACCTCCAAGCTTTTGCATGTATTACTTCAGTAAAAACACCCTCACAAACAAAACAAAAACTACTATTGTCTTATATTTATTAGACTAAAATCCCTGAAGCATTACTTTAAAATTTTCATTTTGACCTACCTTGTAATTTACTTCCTTCCACTTCAGTTCATTCCACTTACCTGAATAAAACATTTTCAAAAATGCCTACAAGTGTAAAACCTATGCAATGTCATGGAAAGAGAAGAGTGAGGGCAAAACCCAAAGAGCTGATGCCAGTTTGTTTCTTTTGGGCAACTCATCAAACTGCTCTCCACTTTCAATTTCTTGTCTATAAAACGGGGATAGAAATTTCTGCTCTGCACGCCTCATGAGATAGTGTGGAATTCAAAGCAGATAATTCGGTATTTGTACTTGGAATAGATAGATGTATTTCAATAATTTTTCAAAACTAGCTTATGAACTCTTTGGTTTTAGCATTCATATCATGGTCATGATATGACATTTGGGAGGGTTGCATGCAAAGGATCTTAGTATTCAGAAACCTTCTTTGGTAAAATGTGATCCCTTAAGCATTCAAAGAAGAGCAACCTGCCAATCTTGCTGCACAGCTCCTCCAAGAGTTTGAGAAATGAATTTATCCCAACCAATCATTAAACAAATGAAAACCTAAAATTTTGCAGTAATGTCTTTAAGAAGGGTGATGTCATCATTTATCCTCCAAACCAAGACACATTGGAGGATGGAAGAAGGTACTGCTAATAATTATGCAGGCACAGCAGGCATAAACCAGGACCGTTCTGAGCAAACTAAGACATTTGATCAACCAACCTTGAGGATTAATCAGAACCTTAGTAGGGCGCATCAATATCATGACCACTGTTTAAGGACCTGGTTTGACAAAATGTCTGACCGCTCCATCCTCTGTTCTTTAGAGCTTAACCTGTGATGAAGTTTTTACTGGTCCCCAGGGAAATGAGAAGAATTAAGACTCAATTGTGTGGTTTCTAAAAAGCTGAATTGATTTTAAAAATAAAATAAAATTCTGAAATGTAGAGACCTACCTGGCCATCAACATTATTGCTCCCTACCTTTTAGTTTTTGCCCTGCAACGCCCCCCCTCCCCCCAGTAAGGCTAGTGGCCTTGCCCCTCACCCCTTCTGAGCTGGATGACCCTTTCAAGGTTTCTTCTTGGCTTGCACCCTGCTCTGGGTTGACTCTGTGAATGCCCCCACTTCTCATGGATGTCACTGTAGGCAGCTCCTTCTCCACACCCCAACCATCCTGAGAAAATGGGACCCCAACCAATAAAACAACGCTACATTTCTTAAATGTAAATTCCTAAGAGGTAAGCCATTAATAAAACTTAATGACCAGCTCAGACCCTTGAAACAAAATATATTAGAAGGCACATGCAAGAAAACATTTAGTAGTGAAATAATTTCAAAATTGTTTAATTAGAATTTTGAAAGCATAAATTCTCACTCTATTTCCTACTGATTAAAATCAAGATTTTTAGTCATTGGTCAGCAAACACCATTGGAAATATAATTAGATTCAAAATAACACATTCTAAATTTGTCTTTTAAATCTCACAAATTGTTTTCTGCCTCTAAAATACTACTACTCAGCCTCCATTCTTTCTGCCTGGATTGTTAAACTTATATGAGTGGTTCGCCTCTATCATTAGTCTAGCATTGTGCTTTAATAAAATGATGGTCAAATATCAGGAAATTGGCTGCATTACGCCTGGTTCTATGTTGCACAGTTAGAAGAGTGGATATGCCCACAATGTGGAGAACAGTCTGTAGGGCTGAGGGTGGGAGACAAGAGAAAGGAGGACAGACTCCCCTGACCCTGGTGTGGATGGAACATCTGTTCCTTTCTAGTCAATGGGAAATCAGGCTCACCACAGCATGATAAACAATTTCTGAGTAACAACTGGGTAATTAATGTTAAAAAGAAATAGTATGCTCTGTAAAAATAATTTTAGCTTGGCAAGTGGGGCTTTAGTCTTGAAATCTTATATAAGATTAAATAACCTCTTATCACCATTCCAAAATTGGATTTCAACACAGATCCAAAGGTGTTTTGTACATTCAGATGTAAGATAATAAACAAGGAGTGATCCTTTCCTCTACTCCTGACCAATTCCCTGGGTGCAGAGACTCACAGACATACATCGTTAAACCAATAGGAGCTGAGCGCCCACGGTGAGCCCGGCTGTGTAAGGGGAGATGATGCTGGCCAAGACCAGCAAGGTCCCTGATGGTGGGAAGTGACAGGCAGTAAATGACCATAAAACAAATAAATGAATAGGTAGAAAAATTCCAGGTAAAGATGAACGCCATATACTGTATTAGAGAATTAAAACAGGTTGATGCGGGAGCTACTTTAGATGGGTGGTCAAGGAAGCCATCTTGAAAGAGGTGTCATTTAAGATGAAACCTAAACAAGCAGCCAGCCACACAAAGGTCAGGGAGACTCCCTTCCAGGCAGAGGGAACAACTGGGTCAAAAGCCCTAAGGTAGAAAAAGTGACATGTCTGAAGAACGGAAAAGCTGACTGGTTAAAGCAGAATGGAAGAAGGAGATAATGTTGGCAAGGTCAGTTCACCTTAGGCTTTGTAAGCTGAGGTAAGGAGTATGGAGTTTATTCTATTCATTGCAATATGGGATCCATTTAGGAAAATACCTTCATTTCATGTAACCATTCTATGGTTGATGAGACTTTTTCCATTATATTAAATGGTTTTATAATGAAGGGATTTGTGTATACACCCCAGTCCCCTTGTATATGCATAACACCCCAATCCCTAACACACACTATGTTTAGATATTAAGAAAATATAGCTAGGGTTTGCTAACACTGTTTTTCTTTTGTACATTTTAAAAGTAGTACATGTTCTTTCTTAAAATTTAAAAGTAAAAAGAGAAAACTATAAAGAAGAAAATCTGATATATGAGATGTGGATGAACCTCAAAGACTCATGTTGAGTGAAATGAGCCAGACACAAAAGGACAGAAATTGTATGAGCTCACTGACATGAGATAACTAGAATAAGCAAATTCAAAAAGTCAGAAACTAGAATATAGGTTACCAGTAGCTGGGGTGGAGGTTGGGAATGGGGAGTTAATGCTTAAATTGTACAGAGTTTCTATTGGAGTTGATTGTAAAGTTTGGATAATGGCTGGTGGTGATGGTAGTACAACATTGTGAACATAATTAACAGTACTGAATATATATTTGAATGTGGTTAAAAGGGGAAATTTGTTACTAGAATAAAAATTTTAAAAACAAACAAACATGGGAGGTAAAATACAGTGAACCCTCTTATATATGATGGACTATAGTTGATAGTACAATTATAAAAATGCTCTTTCAAGGATTGTAACAAATGTACCATGCTAAGGCAAGGTGTTTTAGTTTCCTAGGCTGCTCAAGCAAATATCACGGAATGATTCAACTTAAACAATGGGAATTTATTTGTGTACAGTTTTGAGGCTAAGAGAAAGTCCAAATCAAGCCATCATCAAGGTGATGCTTTCTTCCCAAAGACTGTGGTGTTCTGGGGATGGCTGCCTGTGATCCTTGGTCCTTAGCTCATTACATGGTGGCATCTCCTGTTTTCTCCCTTCTCTTCTGGGTTTTGTTGATTTCAGCTTCTGGTGGCTTCCTCTGTGGCTTTCTCTCTGTCTGTCTGAATTTCACTTCTCTTATAAAGGACTCCAGTAATAGGATTAAGACCCATGCTGGCTGACATGGACCACACTTTAACTGAAGTAACCTCATTAAAAGATCCTACTTACACTGAATTTACACCCACAGGAATAGACTAAGTTTAAGAACATGTTTCTCTAGGGTACATACAGCTTCAAACCACCACACAAAGTCTTAATAATAAGATGGTATATTGAACTCTTTATTATATGCATGATTTTTTGGTAAACTGACTTGTCTTTTTTGAAAAATACATGTTCTTTCCTGAAATTTGAAAGAAAAAACACTATAAAGAAGAGAATCATCATCACCAGTAATCCTATTATTCAAATATGCTGAATATCTTCCATTTGCCCCTACAAATCCACTTTCCCCCTTCTCTGCCTTACTCTGTGCCCTAGAAGCCTGATCTATATAGGCTGCTTTAATTAGCTCCCTTGCCTTCTGGCTTCATAATGAGAGGCATGAGCAGGAGGCTGGAGAGGTAGAGGAGAGAGAGATAGGGGTATTTATTCTCCTAGTTTGTTCCCTGCTGGGTCTCCATGGGTTGACAGCATCTCTCTGTAAAAGACCTCAGATTTTGTCAGGCAGCCCTCTCCATATTCTATCTTCTCTGGGTTCTGGCAACTGCCCACACTTTATAAATAGTCCCTTTATTAAACCGTTCTCAAAGTATCCAGTCTGATTGTGCCAAGCATACTCTGTTAGCAACTTGACAGACTAGAAATAATATTTTGTATATTTATTTCAGTATAATCCAGTAGCTAACAGTTATAGTTCGGATGATGCTTTTTTTTGTTTAATATTATATTGCAAACATTTCCCCATATTATTAAATATTATCTGAAAATATTACTTGCATGGTAATATTATATTCCATTCACAATTTAAGTATTCCCTGATTATCGAACACTCAGTCTGTTTCCATTTTTTTGTCATTAAGAATAACTATGATAATATCATTATCTATATTCCTAATTATTCCATTTAAACTGAATTCTCCCTATTCTGGGTTATGAAAATATTCTATATTTTCTATATTCTTTATTTCTATATTTTCCTCTATTTACCTTCTATTCTAAAAGCTTTATTATTTTGTATTTCATATTTAGATCTACAATGTGTCTGGGGTTGATTTTTCCTCTACATGGACATCCCATAGGATACTGTCCCAGCACCGTTTATTGACATAATCATCCTTTTTCTACTGTTCTGCAATGACACATTTTTCATTAATTATATGTCCACATATTTGTAGATCTCTTTCTGGGTTTTAGTCTGTTCCATTGGTCTATTTGTCTGTCTTTATGATGATACTATATTTGTTAATGAATGTAACTTTATAATAATGTCTAGATATACAGAGAGTAAATCCTTCCACTTGGTTCTCATTTTTCAAAATTGTCTTTTAATTATTTTTTAGGGGGAAGAGAGTTTTCAGAAGGTTCTTTTGTTTGTTAGTTTAGTTTTAAATTTTATTTTTAAATTACCATACAGTAATGTTTACTTTTTTTTGGAGGAGTACAGTTCTATGAATTTTAACACAAATACAGATTCAGGTAACCACTACCACCATCAGAATATAGATAGTTCCAATGCCCTCAAAACATTCTTATGTTATCCCTTTGTAGTCACATTCTCCCTTACCCTAAACCCTGGAAATCACTGATATGTGCTCCATTGCTATATGTTTTTCTTTGTTTGTTTTGGTTTTTGGTTTGCTTGTTTTTTTATTTTAT
>JAQZBX010011715.1:0-42277 GCA_029593785.1 Cabassous unicinctus | reverse complement strand
CATAGTCAAAGTACTAAAAAAAAAAAAACTTCCAGTCACAAATTCTCTATCCAAAAAACCTGGCATTCAAAATTGATGGAGAGTTCAAAATATTCACAGATAAATAGAAACTAAGAGAGTATGCCAATAAGAAATCGGCCCTTCAAGAAATACTGAAGGAAGTTCTACAATTTGAAAGAAAAAAACAGGAGAGAGAGAGTGGGAGGAGAGTGTTAGAACAACTAAAAAGGCAAAAAGAGAAATAAAAACAACATATGACATACATAAACCCAAAGAAAATATGGCTGATGGAAAAAATTCCTTGAGAGTAATAACACTGAATGTTAATGGATTAAATTCATCAGTCAAGAGACACAGATTGACAGACTGGATGAGGAAATATGACCCATGTATATGTTGTCTACAAGAAACCCAACTTAGACCCAGGGATTTGAGAAGGCTGAAAGTGAATGGCTGGAAAATAATTTTACAAACAAACAACAACCACAAAATGGCAGGAATAGGTATACTAATATCAGACAAAATAGACCTTAAATGCAAAACTACTGTAAGAGACAAAATGGAAACTATATATTAGTAAAAGGGGTAATCTTTCAAGAAGAAAGAACAATCATAAACATTTATGCAACTAATCAGGGTGCCACAAAATACCTGAGGAAACTATTGGAAAGACTAAGTGGAGACATACATGTCTCTATAGTGGGGGACCTTAATACACCATTACCACCATTAGAAAGAACATCTCAACAGAAAATTATATGCCATGAGCAAGTGGGTTTAATCCCAGATATGCAAGGATGTTTCAACATAAGAAAATGAATCAATGTAATACATTACATAAACAGTTGAAGGAAAAAAATCACAAGATCATCTCTATAGATGCAGAAAAAGCATTCAACAAAATACAGCATGCTTTCTTGAAAAAACACCGGAAAAGATAGGAAAAGAAAGAAACTTACTGAATATGATAAAGAGTATATATGAAAAACCCACAGCCAACATCATCTTCAATGGTGAAATCTTAAAAGCTTTCTCCCTAAGATCAGGAACAAGACATCTTAAAAGCTTTCTCCTTAAGATTGGGAACAAGACAAGGATGCCCACTATCACTGCTCCTAGTTAACATTGTCTTAGAAGTACTTGCTTGAGCACTGAGGCAAGAAAAATATATAAAAGATATCCAAAATGGAAAGAAAGAAGTAAAAATTCCACTATTTACAGATGACATGATCCTATACATAGAAAGCCCTGAGAAATCTAAAACAAATCTTCTAGAACTTATAAAGGAGTTCAGTAAAGTAACAGGCTGTAAGATCAAAGCTCAAAAACCAGCAGTATTTCGGTATCTCATTAAGGAGCAATATGAGGAGGAAATTAAGAAAAAAAAGAAAACCATTTACAATAGCAACAAAAAGTATCAAATACCTAGGAAGAAATTTAACTGAAGATGTAAAGGACTTAAAGAAAACTACACAACACTCTTAAAGGAAATCAAAGCAGACTTACATAAATGGAAGAATATTCCCTGTTCAAGGATAGGAAGACTAAGCATCATCAAGATGTCTATCCTACACAAACTAATCTACAGGTTTAATGCAATACCAATAAAAACCAACACAGTATTTTTAAATAAATTGGAAAAACTAACTACAAAATTTATATGGCAGAGTAAGAGGCCCCGAAACACCAAAGACATTGTGATGATTAGGTTAATGTGTCAACTCAGGCAAGTAATTGTATTCAGGTGTTTTGTCCAACAAACACTGGGCTAATTGTAATACAAGATTAATAGATAAATGGATCTCCTCAAAACTAAAAACTTCTGCACCTCAAAGGATGTTATCAAGTAAGTGAAAAAGCATCCTACCCAATGGGAGAAAATATTTGGCAACCATATATCTGATAAAAGCATAATAGCCTGCATATATATAAAAATCTGACAACTCAAAATTAAAAAGTCAAACAACCCATTTAAAAAATGGACAAGTGACCTGAAAGGACACTTCTCCAAGGAAGAAATACAAATGGCTAAAAAACACATGAAAAGATGCTCAAGATCGCTTGCTATTACCGAAATGCAAATCAAAACTACAATGATATACCGCCTTACACCATTAGAATGTTGGTTATTTAAAAAAACAGCAGACTATAAATGCTGGAGAGAATGTGGAGGAATGGAAACACTCATCCACTGCTGGTGGTATTTTAGAATGGTCCAGCCATTGAGGATGACAGTTTGACAGTTCCTCAAAAACTAACTATAGAACTTCCATATGATTCATTGATTCCACTGCTGGGTATATACCCTGAAGATTTGAAAGCAAAGGCACGAACAGATATATGCACACCAATGTTCATAGTGGCATTGTTCACTACTGTGAAAAGTTTTAATCAACCCAGGTGACCATTAACAGATGAATGGATAAACAAAATGTGGTACATACATACAATGGAATATTACTCAGCTGTAAGAAAGAATAAAGTGTTACACAAGGGATAACTTGGATGAATCTTGAAGACCTTAAGTTTAGTGAAGCATGCCAAGCATTGAAGGATAATCATTACATAATCTCACTGATATGAATTAAGGAAATTGAGCAGTCTCAGAGAGCTACTGTCTGTTAGATAGGTTTACAAGAAATACAAAGAGAAGAGAAAGTTGTGAGCCATCACCCATACAGACGTAATCTATGGGAAAGTGATAGAGTGTAGTTGCATTTTGAAGGGATAGGACAGGAGGGTAGTGATATTATTGGGTTGGGTGGTGAAGGGTTGACAGGTGGGTAGATTGGGAAGAGTGGGTTAAAGTGTCCAGGACACTGGGGGGAGGGTTAGGAGAGGGACCAGGTGAACACTTGGGATTTGTGTGTATGAGGTTGAAAGTACAGAGGTGGGAATGCTCTTATGGCAACATGACAAGGAAAGGTCACTGGTTTAGGGTGTTGGTTGGAGTGGGCATTTGGGACAGTGCACACCTGGATCAGGCTTCTGAGGAGTGTCTGGGTATTCATCATCTCATAATATGTTGTATCAGTGGGTGGAAATGCACGTAATGACCGGGAAGTTGTTGGACTCCCATTTTTGGGAGAAAGAATTTGTTCAAAAACATAGAGGTGGGAGTCTGTCAAGAGTAAGGATGGTTCCTAATAGCGGAGGACAAACCAGTGTGTCGAGACCTCTTGTTTCATGTAACTATGAATCTTGTCATCCAACGACTTTAAGTCAGGGGACCATCGTGGGCCCCTGATTGTTGGGGTGGGAGTAATAGAAGAGATCAAATAGGGGGTATTTAGTGGTCTGGGGAAACATTCTTCATTACCATGCAGTGATGGACACAGGACATGGTAAATATCAACATTTATAAAAGTGTATGGTCTAAAATGTAAACCATAGTGTAAACCATTGACAATGTTTAGTAGCTATGTTTTACTATTTGTGTATCAGTTATAACAATGCTACCATCCACATATAAAAAGGTATTAATATGGGGGAGGAGGAAAGGGGGAAGATGTTGGGTATATGAGAGTCTACTGTATTCTGTGTGTGATTTTGCTGTGACCTAAAACTTCTTTGAAAACAAAATGAAAAACTGTGAGACACTGGGGCATGAGAGAGGGGAAGTGTCACAATACAGACTGGATACCAGATATTGCAGTGATAAAAGGCAAAAAGCCAAAAACAAATTTTCTTATATTTTTCATTTTTTAATATCCCAATCTTTTAATTTTAATTTAGTTTTTAATTTAGTTTTTAAAAAAAATTATGTATTTTATTTCCTACATTTAAATGTATCATTATTATTTCATTTTCCTATTAATTGTATTCAGCTATTGTTTGGCTTCATCTTTGAAGAAGCTTTGTATCAAAGAAGGGTTACAACTGGGTTGGGGGAGGATGATTGATGTGGGGTGTCAGGGATGTAGGATGTATGGGAGGAATTTCACCTGAGCATAAATATAAAGTATATAAAAATATTCAAATTCTCACGGGGCATTGTCACAGTGGTCAGAGAATGACTGAATAATTGAGAGAATACTGAATTCCCATCCTGGAGAACTCTGCCACATTCCCTAAGGGAACAGCAACAGTCTCCCAAGTGCAGGGGCAATGACTGGTGAAGGAGTATGATCTACTGATGGGCCCTTGTTATTGATGACTAGCCTTATGAATCTTTGCTCTTGAAATTGAAACTTAGCCTATTGTTATGGTTTGCCTAAGGGTTGCATTCTGAGAGCCTCCTTGTTGCTCAAATGTGTCCTCTCTATAAGCCAAATTCAGCATATGAATGCATTACCTTCCTCCCAGTGTGGGGCATGACTCCCAGGGATGATCCTCCCTGGTACCAAGGGATTTCTACCAAGTGTCAACTGGCAATGTGACTGGAATCCCTCCTATTCAAACCTATACTTCGTGCTGGAGTTTGTAGGTGTACATCCAGAAACTTGAATAAAAAGGGGAAATGGTAAAGACAAATGATTTTATATGGCTAAGAGACTTCAAAATGTATCAGGAGATCATCCCAGAGGTAACACGCACATCTCAATAGGATCTCATAGACTCCCAAAGTGGATATCACCCTAAATAGTGGGACTCCTGAGGTCTCTGGAGACACCCTGGTCCTATATCAGGGTGGATAGCTCTGGATTTTGGTGCCTTGCCAGTGGGGCCTATTTTGGATTTTGTGCTCCTGATAGTGACAGAATTGGACTCAACTATGTCTTCCTTCCACATGGCTCATCTGTCCCTCCTATTCAAACCTATACTTGGTACTGGAGTTTCTAGGTGTACATCCAGAGACTTGAGCCTGTGGGCTGTCCCTGTGCCAGCTGGACCTGGAACCTCAGTGAAACAGCAATTCCTACTCTATAGCTGATTGGACTCACTCAGGACAACTGGTGGGAAGTTGATGATGGACAATGGTCATCCCAGGGAATGGAGAGAGTCTGCAGCTGAAGGCAGGATAATCCCATCCATCTTCCTCATAGGATATAAGCCCCTTCTCAATTGGAGGTGGAGTGGATATCACCATCCCAGACTCCTCAGAATCGGGTGAAGAGCTATGGACTAGAGTGGACTTACTTGTATTCTACTATAGACATATTGTGATTCAAGCAATGGAAGAAATTATAACAGTGATGTGGAGACAGTGCCACTGGAGTCTCTGGGGGGCAGGGAAAGGGAAAAGTATTTGTAATACTGGGGCTTTTGGGGACTTGGGCATTGTCCTGATTGACATTGCAATGACAGTTATAGGCCATTTTATATCATCATGTAATATGCAGAACTGTGTGGGAGAGAGTGTGTTCTACAATGTGAGCTATGGTCCATGCTTAATGGCAAAGCCCCATGATGTGTTTATCAATTACAATGAATATGCCACTCTAATGAAGGATGTTTATGTGGGATTTTGTGGGAGGTGTTGGAGGTGGGGCATATGGGAATCCCTATATTTTGTGTGTAACAATTATATAATGTATCTTTTTAAAAAAGAAATGGATATGCAAATATAAAACCATTAATTATTGAGAAGGTTGAAAAACAAATCCATGAGTACATAATCTTTTTAATGAATAGCACTAAAACAATTTTATATTTATATCAGAAGAAAAATTAAAATTAACTAAATATGCCTACCTCACTCTACATAAAGAAATAAATTTCAAGTGGACTGTGGAATTAAATATGGAAACTTTAATATATCTTCATAAAAATTTTGTATGTTATTGGAATCGGAAATACTTCTTTAAAAAACATTATTTAAATAGCGAATATGAATAAATTGGATTACATTAAAATGATTTAAAAAATGAATTGAAAGTTGTCCCTGCCCTCAAAGAAGTGGCCATCCATTGAGTTAAAGTGACTTGGGAGCAGGGACTGATTACTAACTGTGATGGACTCTTGCTTTCTCCTAAACCTTTCATTTGTCTCTGCTTGAAATCCGTTTCTCCAGCCCTGGTCCATTCAGAACCACTCTCAGTTCCCTTTGTCTCTGAGTCCTCATCTAAGTTGTTCCCTCTGACTAGAAGGCTTTCTATCCCCTCCCCTCCCCTGGCTCATCCTGCCTCAGAGACACATGGTGTTTTAGAGAATTGAGCCCCTGCATTTTGGGCCCAGCTCCTCTCCTTCCAGGTTATGTGATCATAGGCATTTCAGCTGACCTTTCCATGGTTTACTTCTCTCATTTTTAAATTAGGGAGTACTCTGTCAATTGCATAGTGTTGTAGGTTGGATGAAACAGGCTAATACATATGAACAAAGAAAACAGTGAGTGGCTGCTACAGAATAAGACCATGTGAATATTTGCTGTTATTGTTATACATAGGTCAAAACTTACTGGACATGTCCTAACCAGGTGATTTTCCTGCTTAATGTTTTCAGAGCACCCAATTATCCCCCATTGTGATACTAATCATGTTTTATGGGAGTCTTTTAGTCACAAATCTGTCTCCTTCAAATAGACTGTAGCAACTTGGGGGAAAGACCAGGCTAACTCATCTTTGCAGTTCCAGAAAATACGACAATGTCTAACACATAGTGAGTACTTGATACACATTTGTTAATTCAACAAATGTATGGTGGCTCCTCCATAGGACACATCCATCATATATATCCAGTAAAATGGGATTGTGTGATCTTGTTCCTAGAAGGGCCATCACTCAATAGAGGAACTGGGCCACTGTTATTTCATCTTCTGATTGTGAAACCCAGGAAATGTTATTGTGAGTGTCCTTAATCCCTTCATGTACTTCCCCTTGGAACCTCGGGAACAGTCTTATGATTCCCCTCAATGTAAAAGGACTGAGCTCAGGACCCCTGAGATCACCTGTCTGGGAGGTTTAGGAGTGCAGTTAGGTAAAAATCCATTATTTGCTTGAGTCAATCCTCCATATTTATTCTGGAAGCTACCTGCTTACATGACAGTGGATCACAGATACATGAGAATGTCCAGTTGAGTGCAACTGAGCTTGGACCAGACCAGAAGACCCTCAAATTGCCAATCTGAAGAGTTGTGAGTGCAATGAATGTCATTTTAAGCCTCCACATTTGAGGTTCATTTGCCATACAGCAAAAAGTTAATTAAAACAATTTTTGACTTGGCCCTGTTTTTCTCCAAACTTTGAGGGAACTTCTAGTCATTTAATTTTCAAGAGCATCTGGCATAGCATTTGGCATGTAAACCTTTTACTATAAATCTTTGTCCACTGAATGGATGAATTAAAGATAGGTATCTATAGGTGTGAATCTGTGCATAAAATTATATGTGCAATAGGAATTTTTTCATGATATTTCTTTAAGTAGATGAAACTCCATGTTGGAGGTGCCTGCTTACCAAATGGTAGAAAACTAAAAACTTTTTCTTCTTAGAGAACTCATTGCCTGTGGTTCTGCAATTTTCTCCAGGATATAATGAATACCACAGCATTGGAGAAGAGGCATAACACACCACTTTTCCTGAAGCATTGCCTGTGCTGTTTCCATGCCCTATCTGAGCACAGGCAGCTTGACAAGGCTGGGAACACCATTAGCAGATTTGTTTCCCTAGGTCCACAGTTTCCCTCTGAATTGTTGCCACCTACTCCAGGGAAGTATCAATACACAAGGCCCTGTCTTTTCCCAATGTCTAGGACTCCCTTTTCCCATTCCAATCCAGCTTCCCCTCAGTCTCCACTTCACTCATTATGAGAACTTCAATGGGCTGATTATAATACAAACCTGAAGAGCCATAAAGTTTTGGCAGCTTTTGCTTTGCAAAGCCCAACCCCCTCCTTGAATTAGATATGGAAAGAAGAAATTCAGAGGAAAATTTTACATTCAGTTTGTTTTAATAAATTATCTTGCCATATATTCTCAAAAGGCCATGCAGAAAAAATTCCATTGGTTCTCTTAAAAGTTGCAACACAAAAGAAGAGAGTTTTCAATATTGTCATAATCTATAGGGAAGGATGCAAAGAGCAGATGAGAAGAGGAATAACTCCCTATCCATTCCTTGTGATGTCTCCACTCTCACAGTTCCCTTGGAAGTCACTGAAAATACTAGAGTTCCTCACACCTCCACAACAAGCATCGCTCATGTTCCTAAAAGCAGGAATTGCTTTGTGTCCTATTGTCTGCTGCAAAACTATATCCAAAACTGGAAACCAACAAGGAAATGGATAAAAAAATTAATAAAATGAAACAAATGAAATCATGTTTTTCATATATATATAATGATCTCACAGAATATTTTCAAATATTTTACTTATACTGCTGCAACAGTAGAGAAAGGACCTTTAGTGAGGGAGACACATGGGATGCTGCTAAAATAAAATGTATGCTTCCTGATATAATATTATATGTTTGATATTTTGCTTGTTAAATCATTTGCCTACTCCAAACATTAATGTTCTGTGAAGACAGCATCTTGTCTGTCTGTCAGTATATGTCTGGTAGGTATACTGTGACTGGTACCTACCAATAACCCAAAAATATTTTTAATGAATGAATTATATAATTAATTAATATTTGGGGGATTATTAACTTTGCACAGCTTCTTTATTCCTTTCTTCTTTGAAAACAGAAATAAATAAATTGACACTATTTCAAATACAATTTAGAATTAATTAAAATGATAAAAGAAGGAGTGGGTGTAGCTCAGTGGTTGAGTGCCTGCTTCTCATGTATGAGGTCTTGGGTCCAATCACTAGTACCTCCTAAAATAAAAAGAGAGAGAGAGAGAGAGAAAAGAGCTTGAACAATGAACTTATAGAAAAAAATAAGATTGTGCACAAATCAAATGTGCTACCCTTATCTTTACATTGGAGAAAGAGGGCTCTATTTCTGCAACTCACACTGTGGCATGTACAAGTACTGAGAGACTTTCCTCTGGCTATGTGTTTAAATGCACAACCATTCAAGCAAAATAATTATGCTTCAGCCAAAGCATTACACTAAAGAGGCTTTTAAAGTGAGTACATAGAGAATATCTGAAAACTGTATAATATGTACATTTTTGTTCTAATTTTGGAAAAGAAGAGAGCCAGGGTGGCAAATTTGGCTTTATGAAAAATTACCAGACCTGTAAATTGTTAAAGAAAGTACATAGTTGTTACATTCTACTGTTATTGACCAAATGCCCATGACCCAGGCCCTGACATTGCACGTCTCCACTTTTTCTGATAGGCTTCTTAATATCAGTGCAACCTAGAGCTCAGTACTTAGTTCTCATCTCTCTATTGACACCTCTCTCATTTGTCTCATTAATTGCATGGGTGTCTGTGGCTAATCTATTCTAGTTTACACCTTCAGCCATACCAGCTCATCTCAGGTTCAGACTGATATATTTCATTGTCTACATTGCACTCTGTGTCTCAGCTTCTTTCTCTGTAAAATATAAATTATAATAAACTATTACTTACATGGTTGTCATACAAAGCAAATACTTAAAGGGAAAACACTTAGAAGAGTGCCTGTCACCAGAATGAGTGTGTACTCAATAACTGTTAACTCTTAGCATTATTGCTTGACATTGCCACATGTATATCTAATAGAATACAATGTTATCATACAATTCTTGGTTCCAATCCCCATTCCACTCATATCAATGAATTTTTCAAGACTTCACAATGGATGTAGTTTGGCAGGTTGCTATCTAATAAATTGTTCCAGCATTCCTATAGGTGACCATTAAGCCAGGTTTCAGCCAACTTATCTAGCAAAGAATTATTACCATTCAGGCTGCTCATGCTAATACACTCAACCAAGAATATCTGATAAGCACACCCACTGGATATATTTTGCCCAATTTATAATGTTATTTCAGCCATTGTCTAGCCTACCAGTATCCTGATCTTTCCTTATAAGTGTCCTCTGCATGGGTGTGGGCCAGCTTGCCATCACTAGGAGGACCCAGAAATCAAACCCAGGTCCTCCCCTATGGTAGATGGGAGCCCAACCACTTGAGCCACATCCACTTCCCTGGACTTTAAATCATATTACATAGCTACAGTAGTAAAATTAGCATGCTACAAGCATAAAGATAGACACATAGACCAATGGAACTGAATTGATGGTACAAAAACAGAAAGTCACATCTATGGTCACATGATTTTGACAAGGATGTCAAATTCACCCAGCTGGAGCAGAACAGTCTATTCAATAAATGGTGCTTGGAGACTGTGTATATATGGCCAAAAAGAAAGAAAGAGGACAGCTATCTCACACCTTATACAAAAATTAATTCAAAATGGGTCAAAAACATAAATATAAAATCTAGAACAATAAATCTCCTAGAAGAAAATTTAGAGAAACATCTTCAAGACCTCATGGTAGGTGGTGGATTCTTAAGCTTTACACCAAAAGCTGGAGCAACCAAATAAAACATGGATAAATCAGACCTCCTCAAACTGTTTTATGATTCAAATGACTTCATCAGAATGTGAAAAGGTAGTCCATTCAGTGGCAGAAAATATTTGGAATCTACATATCTGATAAGGGTTTGATTTCCATTCTATAAAAAAAGATCATACAGCTTAACAATAAAAGAGTAAGCAATCTACCCAGATAGTGGGGATCCTGAGGGCTCTGGAGACATCCAGATATTATAGCCAAGGTAGATAGCTCAAGAGTTTGGTGCCTTGCCAGTGGGTTCTACTTTGGAATGTATGCTCCCCAGGGTGACCAAGGTGGACTCAGCTGTGGTTTCCCTACACATGGCTCTTCTGTTCTTCTATTTGAACCTATAATTAGTGCTAGAGTTGGTAGGTGTATGTCCAAGAGACTTAAATCTTTGGGCTTCCCAAGTGCCAACTGGGCCCTGAATCTCAACAGAGTTGCAAAACCTACTCTCCTGTTCATTGTTCTCACCCAGGACAACTAAGAAGGAGGTGAGGAATGACAGCCACCATACCAAGGAACCAAGAAAGTCTACAACTGCAAGCAAGAAAGTCCCATCCATTGGCACTAATGGATCACAGCCCCCTCTCAATTAGAGGCAGAGTGGACATCACCACCCTAGAATCCTCAGGATTGGGGAATGAACTATGGACTAAAGTAGACTTATTGGAATTCTACTAAGACTTATTGTGATTCTAGCAATGGAAGAAATTATATCATTGATGTGGAGGCAGTGGCCACTGGAAGTTCTGAGGGCAGGGAGAGGGAAAAACAGGTGTAATATAGGGACTTTTTTTGAGACTTGGCAATTGTCCTGAATGACGTTGTAATGACAGATACAGACCTATACAGATATAGGTTATATCTTGCCATAACCTATAGAATTGGGAGGGAGAGAGTGTAAACTACAATGTAAACTTAATCCATGCTTTGTGGCAATGCTCCAAAATGTGTTCATCAATTGCAATGAATGTATCACACTAATGAGGGAGGTTGTTAATGTGGGAAAATGTGAGAGGTGTGGCGAACAGGGCATGTGGGAATCCCCAATATTTTTCATGTAACATTTATGTAACTTAAGTATCTTTAAAGAAATAGGTGCAATATGTTGACATTTTTGGGACATTGGTGATGAAAAACTTTGATAATGGGAGGTGGTGATGTGAGCAAGACATTGTAAAAGCAGTAAATAGCACTAAATTGTAAATTTATAGTTAAAATGGCCATTTGTATGGTACATATATGTTACCACAAGGGGAAAAAAGGAAGAGACTAACATGATTAAACACAAAATATGTGACCTGGAATATAAATAGTGTATAAATTAGAGGAAGTGAATGCTGGGCCTCATTTAATGAATTAATCTATGTAACAAATGGAACAGTGTAAGCACTTTTACAAATAATACTAATACAATTCATTATGGAGTTGGGTTTAAGCTGGCTCATGAAGCAATGGAGGGTCTGTTCATTTATTCATTCATTCATTCATTATTCCAAAGGAATTTGGAGTGTATTTGCAAAGTACTTTTCAAGCACTGTGCTAGACTCTGGAGGTGAAATTTAGTCAAGACAGATCAGGTGCCAGTCCTCAGGAAATGTGGGGTAAAGGGAGGACAATAAACAAATAACTGGATAAAATAAATATAGCTTATTATCAATGCTGGGCAGGAATTAAAAAGCCTTTATAATAACTAATAAGAGGGTGTGGGTCTACTTTACATAGAACTACTTTTATCTGAGTGATCACATGACATTCAGACTGAGACCTGAAGGATGAAATGGATCCAGCATACAAAGTACTAAGGAGAAGGAACTCCAGGCAAAAGTTGCAGCAAGGGCAATGCCATGAGGTGGAAGAACTTTGAAGAAACAAAACTGAGCATGGGGAAGTTCTCATGGAACCTTGTAGGCTAGACAGCTTTTGGATTTTATTCACAACCTCCCTATATGTAAACGGGGGTAATAGTGTGATGGGGTGGGAGAAGGGAAGGTGCATCAGGATTAGCAAGGCAGTTCATGGACAAGTGGATGCAGAATCCTGGCTGCAGAGGGCAGCTGCGGTGGAAACAGAAGGAGATAACCCTGGAGTCCAAGGTTCGGGCTACAATATGAAGGGCTAAAGTTAGCTTCAACTTATATTTCCTGTAATCAATAGTGCATTGTTGATTATTTATCAGAAGAATGCTTTTGTGAAATTAAAACTGTCCAACATATTAGAGTAGGGAATGCAAAAACATGCAAAATGTGGTCCCTACTGATTTTACTGAATCAGTCTTAAAAGTTGTGTCTTAGGAATATGACTGATCATTGAACTATAAACAAGTTTAAGAAAATTTTACCGGGTCATTTCTGGTGGCTATGATCTGTGCCACTTGTCTTCTTGCCTCCTCAAAAGTCTTGCTCCATCCCCTGTGATGTCAACTAGTCCAGTTTTCTGGCTTCCCTTTGCCACATAAGCATGGTCTCTGCACTATGTCTCATCCAACACTAAGAAAATAGTCTCTTTGAAGCCATGTGATTCTCTAAAACTGACCTCTCACTCTACTTTCAGAGTTAAGCTTCTTGGAAGAGTCAAGCACATCCCCTGTCCCTATATTCCAGTCTCTCATTTAAATCATCATTTGGCTCACCATGATCTTAGCCAACCACTCCAATGAAATTGCTCTCCTAAAGTTATCAGTTACATGAAATTCTCAAATATAATGGAGACATTGTCCTTTCCTTATTCTTGTTCTTATTTTTTCCTGATTTTCCAGGGTTTTATATTGATTTGATAGTCTCCCATATACTTGATCCTACTTGATGTTATCCTTTCTGCTATCCCTCCTAACTCTCTTTTTATTCTTTCTCAGCTAGCTGTATCTCTATTTACCCCTTATATATTGATATTCCAAAAAGTTCAAGCTCCTACCCATTACTCTGCCCTCTCTATGAATGACTTCATCCAAAACTATGTTTTAAACTCAATCTGCCAGTGAGTCACATCTAGTCCACAACACTCTCTTGAGCTCCACATCTGAATTTCCAACTGGAATATCATGGGTACCTCAAATTAAACCACTTCCCCCAAATTTCTGCCCCTCTCTTTCTCATCAGAAGGAATATTACCACTATCTGCCTATTGCTTAAGCCAGAAACCTGGAAGATTTCCTTGATGCCTCCTTTCACCCTTAGATATAATTAGTAATAGAGACCTGTCAATTCTCCTTCCTAAATATATTTTCTTAATTTAACCCTGTTTATTTTTCCTGTTGCCCTAGTCTGAGCAAAGGTTCTCATTGCTTATATCCTGGATATCTGACACCACCTTCCAACTGGTTCCTTTTCTTTTAGACTATCATCCTTCAAATTTATACTCTACATTGCTTCCAGGATATTTATAAAATGCAAATTTGCCAATATTATCCTGTTAGAAATTGTAATCTAATAATTAAAATATGCATCTATTTTATCAAAATCAACTTCAGATTAATGTTTATTTAATGCAAGGAAAATCACAAACTTTTCTTCAATATACCTCCATTTCCTCCTCCTTTCTTTTTTGCTCTTATATATTATAAAAAACTTTAATACAATGTTATAATTATTGCTTTGTAGAATCTCACATATTTTTAAAAAATAATATGAAAATCTGTAAGTAAATAATCTACTATTTTAACTGACATTATTATTATTATTATTTGGTGCTCTACCTTTCCTCCTAAATATTTGAGTCAAAGTCCGGAGTACTTTCTTTTCACCCTGAAGTACATCCCTTAATATTGCTTGTAAGTAATGTATGCTACCAACAAATTCTCTCACTCTTTGTTATCTGGAATTTTCTGTATTTCACTTTCCTTTTTGAAGGATAGCTTTGCTGGATATACAGTTCTTGGCCAAGATTTTTCTTTCAGAACTTTAAATAAGTCAGCCTACTTTCTTGTGGCATCTTGCCATTAATCATATTCATGCTTCCTTCTATGTGAGGAATTCTTTTCCCGTTTTTATTACCTTTTAGTTTTAAAAGATACTTAGATTACATAAATGTTATGTAAAAATTGTAGAGGATTTCCATATGCCCCACTCCCTACCCCACAGATATTTTCTCACATTAATAACATCCTACATTAGTCTGGTACATTTGTTACAATGTGTTTGGTGTTTAGCAGTAGTCCCTCAGTGTCTTGGAGGCTCACCCCATGGGGTCATGTCCCACACTGGGGAGAAGGTAATGTATTTATATGTTGAGTTTGGCTTAGAGAGAGGCCACATTTGAACAACAAGGAGGCTCCCAGGAGGCAACACTTAGGCACCCTATAATAACAGGCTAAGTTTCCATTTCAAGAGTAAAGGTTCATAAGCACAGTTATCAATATCAGGAGCCCAAAAATGAACCATCCTCCCTCACTAGTCATTGCTCCTGTACTCAGGGGATTTTTTTTTCCATCATGCATATTTACTAAATTTATTTCTTTTGTTACTTTTGTATTGTTTATATTTTCTTTTTTTATATAATAATTTTTATTTTTAAATGATACTTAGATTACACAAATGTTACATAAAAATATAGGGATTCCCATATGCTCCACTTCCCACAACTCCCACACCTTCCCACATAAACATCCTTCAGTAGTGTGGCACATTCATTGCAATTGATAAATGCATCCTACGGCTTTGCCATTAAGCATGGACCATGGTTCACATTTTAGTCTACACTCTCTTCCACATAGTTTTGCATGTGACATGATGATATAAAATGGCCTATATCATTGCAATGTCATTGTGGTGTCATTCAGGATGATTCCCACGTCCCAAAACAGCCCCCGTATTACAACTGTTTTCCTTCTCCCTGACCCCAGAGCCTCCAGTGGCCACTGGCTCCACACCAATGTTGCAATTACTTCCATTGCTAGAATCACAATATGTCTATATCAGAATACCAGTAAGTCCATTCTAGTCTATAGTTCTTTCCCCAATTCTGAGGATTCTGGGATGGTGTTATCCACTTCACCTCTAATTGAGAGAGGGCTTGTATCCTATGGGGAAGATGGATGGGACCACCTTGCTTGCATTGCAGACTCTCTCTGTTCCTTGGGATGATCATTGTCCATGACCATCTCCTTGTTAGTTGTCCTGGGTAAGTCCAATGATCTGTAGAGTGGGTGTCGCAACTCCACTGAGGTTCCAGGCCCAGCTGGCACCAGGACAGCCCAAAGACTACAGTCTCTTAATGTACAACTACAAATTCTAGCATGAAGTACAGGTTTAAATAGAAGGGAAAGATAAGCCACGTGTAGGGAAAACATAATTGAGTCAAACTCTTTCACTCTCAGGAGCACAAACACCAAAGTAGGGCCCACTGGCAAGGCACCAAACTCCAGAGCTATCTACCCTGACCATAGGACCTGTGTGCCTCCAGAGCCCTTAGGATCCCCATTATTTGGGGGTAGTATCCACTTTCACATTCTATGAAATCCTGCAGAGATGTGCATAAGCATTACCTCTGGGATGACCTCACAACTCACTTTGAAGTCTCCTAGCAATATAAACTCATTTGTCTTTATCTTTCCCTTTTCTTCAAGGTTTTTTCCAGTTGCATTGTTAGTTGGTGTTTGGTAGTAATCCTTTGGTGCCAGGAAGACTTATCTGTGGGAGTCATGTCCCATGCTGGGGGGGTGGGGTGTTAATGCATTCATATACTGAGTTTGGCTTAGAGAAAGGCCACATTTAAGCAACAAGGAGGCTCTCAGGAGACAAGTCTTAGGCACCCCACAACACTAGGCTTAGTTTCAATTTCAAGAGCAAAGGCTCATAAGCATAGTCATCAATATCAAGGGCCCATTAGTGGATCATCCTCATTCACCAGTCATTGCTTGTGCACTTGGGGGACTTTTGCTGCTCCATTAGAGAATGTGGCAGAGGTCTCCAGGATGGGAATTCAATATTCTCTCAGTTATTGTGTGAGTCTCCACCCACTGTGACAATGCCCTGTGAACATTTGAATAATTTTATATACCTTATATGTATGCCCAGATGAACTTCCTACCATGTATTCCCCATCACTGACATCCCACACAAATGATACTCCCCTGCCCCAGTTGTAACCCTTCTGTGATCCAAAGCCTCTTCAAAAATGAAGCCATTAAAATAGCCAAATACAATTAATAGAAAAAGGAAATAATAAGTTTAAATATAAGAAATAAAATACATAAAAATTTAAAAAACTAAAAATAAAATAAAATTAAAAGATTGGGTATTAAAAATGATGAAAAATATTTTTTAAAAGTTTTTGACATTTTGCCTTTCATCACTATAATATCTTGTGTCCTGTCTGTACAGTGGCATTTTCTTTCATTTATTCCCCTGTGTCTTCATTTTGTTTTTAAAGAAGTTTTAGGTCACAGTAAAGTCACATAGAGAATACAGGGTCTCTCATATACCCAACATCCTCCCCTTTTCCTCCTTCTCATATTAATACATTTTTATGTGTGGATAGTGCCTTTGTTAAAACTGATATCCAAATAGTGAAACATAGCAACTAAACATGGTGAATGGTTTACATTATGGTTTACTTTTTAGACCATAGAGTTTTATAAATTTTGATGATATTTAACATGGCCTGTGTCCATCATTGTAAGATCATGTAGAACACATCCATTGCCCACTAAATACCCCTTGTTTGATCTATTCTATTCTTCCTTCCCCCTCCCCTCAGGGCCCATGGCAAACCCCTGGCTTCACTCCTTGGATGACAAGATTCATAACTACATGCAAAGGCATTGAGGTCTTGACACACAGGTTTTTCCTCCCCTCTTAGGAACTTCCCATGTTCTTGACAGACTCCCACCAATTTGTGAACAAATCAGTCCTCCTGAGGATGGGAGTCCAACACCTTCCTTCTCATTACGTGGGTCTCCACCAACTGTTACAACACATTATGACAAAGTGATCACTCACACACTCTCAGGGGATTCTTGGTGTTCCATTAGATAATGTGGCTGAGCTCAGCAGGATGGGAACTAGACATTCCTTCAGTTATTGTGTGACTCTCAACCCACTGTGACAATGCCCTATGAACTTTTGAACATGTATGCCTTATATGTATCCCCAGGTGCGCTTCCTCTCATGTATCCATCATCACTGACATGCCATAACAATGATCCTTCCCAGCCACATTTGTAACCCTTCTGTGATCCAAAATTTCTTAAAAAGTGAAGCCAATAAAAGAGCCAAACATAATCAATAAGAAAATGAAATAATAATGATAGTTTAGAAATAAGAAATAAAATACAAATTTTTTAATAAAAAATTTGGGGATAATAGAAAATAATGAAAAAATAATAAAAAATGTTTTTGACATTTTGCCTTTCATCATTGTAAGACCTGCTGTCCTATATGTACAGTGACATTTTCTTCCATTTATTCCCCATGTCTTAAATTTTTATCATTTTTTCATCAAAGAAGTTTTAGGTTACAGAAAAGTCACATACCAAATGCAGGAGACTCTCATATACCCAACATTTTCCCCCTTTTACTGCTTTCCCTATAAATAACATTCTATATGTGCATAGTATGTTTGTTACAATTGATTTTCAAATATTGTAACATAGCTATTAACCATAGTCAATGGTTTAGATTATGGTTTACATTTTGGAACATACATTTTTGTAAATTTTGATGTAATTTAACATGGTCTGTATCCATCACAGCAAGACCATGCAGAACATTTCAATTGCCCTCAAAATACCCCCTGTTCCATCTATTCCATTGCTCCCTCCCCTTCCTCTTGGGACCCATGGCAAACACCAGGCTTCACTCCTTGAAGGGCATGATTCATAATTACTGGAAACAACACTGAGCACTTGACACATTGGTCTGTCTTCCCCTATTCTCAAAAGATTCTCACCTCTCTATTTGACAACCTCCCAGGCCTCCCCAGGATGTGAATCTACCACCTTGCTGCTCATTATGTGATCCTCCATCCACTGATATAACACACTATGGCAAGATGAACATTCACATACTCCCTAGAAGACTGACCCAGGTTCACATGGTCCTGAATGACCCCCACATACAACACCCCAGAGCAACAAACCTCACTTACTATATTGCCAACAGAGCATCCCCAATGTTGTAATTTCAACCATGTACCCACCAATCCAGTGTTGACCAGCTTCCTCCCCCATCCCTCCCCCCAGTTCCATGGACAGTCCAACCCATCCTCCCCACCTCACCCCCAACAAACCAGCACCACCCAGCCCAACAGTATCATTACACCACTGTCATGCCCCTCCACTGTACTTCTACATACTTCCACATTATCATAGATTTTGTCCACATGGACGTTGGCTCACAACTTTCTTCTCCCTTTCTATTTCCTGTAAACCTATCTTCCAGACTCTAGCTCTGTGAGTCTGCTCAATATGTTTAATTCATGTCAGTGAGGTCATGTAATATTTGATCTTCAGTGCCTGGCTTACTTCACTCAACATAAGGCCCTCAAGATTTACCCATGTTATCCCATGTGTTAATATTGGGTTTCTTCTTGCAACTGAGTAATATTCCATTGTATGTATATACCATAATTTGTTTATCTATTCATCTGTTGAAGGGCATTTAGGTTGATTCCAACTTTGGAAATAGAATATGTCACTGTGCACATTGTTGTGCATATATCTGTTCATGTATTTGCATTCTGTTCTTCTGGGTATACACCTAGCAGTGGAACTGATGGATCATATGGCAGTTATATAGTTAGTTTTCTGAGGAACCACCAAACTGTCCTCCACAGTGGCTGCACCATTCTATATTCCCACCAGCAGTGGATGAGAGGTCCCCGTCCTCCAAATCCTCTCCAACACTTGTAGTCCTCTTTTTGTTTTCTACCTCTAGTCTAATGGGTGAAAGATGATATCTCATTGTAGTTTTGATTTGCATTTCCATAATAGCTAGTGATGTTGAGCATGTTTTCATATGCTTTGTAGCCATTTGTATTTCTTCTTTGGAGAAGTGTCTATTCAAATCACTTGCCCATTTTTTAAATGGCTTGTTGTACATTTTATTTTTGAGGTGTTTGATTTCTTTATATATGCAGGATATTAGGCCCTTATCAGATGTGTGCTTACCAAATATTTTCTCCCATTGAATAGGTTGGATTTTCACTTTCTTGAAAAACTCCTATGAGGAGCAAAACTTTTTTTAATTTTGAGGAGTTCCCATTTATCTATTTTTTCTTTTCCTCCTTGTGCTTTGGGTGTGAAGTTCATGAAACCATTTCCTATTGCAAGGTCCTGTAGTTGGTTCCCTACATTGACTTACAAGTGCTTTATGGTCTTGGCTTTTATATTTAGATCTTTCATCCATCTTGAGTTAATTTTTGTATAAAGTGTGAGATGGTGTTCCTCCGCAATTCATTTGGATATGGATATTCAGTTCTCCAAGCACAATTTGTTAAAAGGGCCTTTCTCTCCCAGTTGAGTGGACCTTGTGGCCTTGTTAAAGATCAGTTGACTGTATATGCAATGGTCTATATCAGAATTCTCAATTCAGTTCCATTGGTCAGTATGTCTATCTTTTTTGCCATTATCGTGCAGTTTTGACCACTGTAGCTTTGTAGTGTGTTTTAGAATAAGGTAGTGTGATTCCTCTGATTTCATTTTTCTTTTTCAATATGTCTTTGGCTATTAAGGGCCTCTTGCCCTTCCAGATAAATTTCATAGTTAGTTTTTCCAATTCAGTAACAAATGCTGTGTTGATTTTTAATGGAATTGGGCTAAATCTGTGTATCAGTTTGTGTAGGATAGACATCTTAGTGAGGTTTAGTCTTCCTATCTGAGAACAGGGAATATTCTTCCATTTATTTAAGACTTCTTTCATTTCTTTTAACAGTGTTGTGTCATTTTCTTCATATAAGTCATTTACATATTTCATTAACTTTATTCCTAAGTATTTGTTTCTTTTAGTTGCTATTGTAAATGAGATTTTTTTTCTTGATTTCCTCTTCAGATTGTTCATTATTAGTGTACAAAAATGCTATTGATTGTTGCACGTTGATTTTATAACTTGCTATTTTACTGAACTCATTTAAAGCTCTAGAAGCTTTGTTGATTTCTCAGGGCTTTCTATGTACAGGATCATATTGTCTGCATGTAGTGAAATTTTTACTTCTTCCTTTCCAATTTGGATGATTTTTATATCTTTTTCTTCTCTAAGTGCTCAAGCAAGTGCTTCTAACATAATGTTAAATAGAAGTGGTGAAATTGGGCATCCATGTATTGTTCCCAATCTTAGAGGGAAAGCTTTTAGGATTTCTCCATGGAATATGATGTTAGCTGTGGGTTTCTCATATATGCTCTTTATCATGATGAGGAAGTTTCCTTTTATTCTTATTTTTTGTAATGTTTTTATCAAGAAAATGTATTTTCTGCATCTATAGAGATAAGCATTTGATTCTTTTCTTTTGATCTGTTTATGTGGTATATTACATTGATTGATTTTCTTATGTTGAAACAACCTTGCATACCAGGGAAGAAACCCACTTGGCCATGGTGTATAATTCTGTTGATGTGTTATTGAATATGATTAGCAAGTATTTTGTTGAAGATTTTAGCATCTAAGTTCATTAGAGAAATTGATCTATAGTTTTCTTTTCTTGTGGCATATTTGTATGGCTTTGGTATTAGGGTGATATTGACTCCATAGAATGAGTTAGTTAATATTACCTCCAATTCTATTTTTTGCAACAGTTTAAGGAGGATTGGTATTAGTTCTTTCTGGAATATTTGGTAGAATTCATTTGTAAAGCCATTTATTCCTGGTCTCTTCTTAGTTGGGAAGTTTTTGATAACTAATTCTATCTCATTACTTGTGATTGGTCTGCTTGGTTCATCAATTTCTTCTTTCATCAATGTATGCTGTTTGTTTGTTTCTAGGAATTTGTCCATTTCCTCTAAATTATCCATCTTGTTAGCATATAATTTTTCAAAATATCCTTTTATGATACACTATATTGCTGTGGGGTCAGTAGTGATATTTCCTTCCTCATTTTTTATTTTATGTATTTGCATCTTCCCTCTTTTTTTCTTCTGGTAACCTAGCTAAAGATTTGTCAATTTTCTTGATCTTCTTAAAAAACAAGCTTTTGGTTTTATTTTTTCTAGTGCTTTCTTATTTTCAATTTCATTTATTTATGCTCTAATCTTTATTATTTCCTTCTTTCTAGTTCCTTTTGGGTTAGTTTATTTTTTTTCTAATTCCTGCAGATGTGCAGTTTGGTCTTTGATTTTAGCTCTTTCTTTTTTATATTGGTATTTATGGCTATGAATTTCCCTCTCAGAACAGCTTTTGCTGCATCTCATAGGTTTTGATATGTTGTGTTGTTGTTTTCATTCGGTTCAATGTAGTTACTGATTTCTGTTGCGACTTCCTCCCTGACCCACTGTTTGTCCAACAGTATGTTTTGAACTTCCATAGATTTTTGCCTAATCTTTTTCTCTTTCCCTTACTGATTTCTAGCTTCATTCCATTGAGGTCAGAGAAATTACTTTGTATAATTTTTATCTTTCTGGATTCATTGAGAGTTGTTCTGTGGCTTAGCATGTGATCTATTCAGGAGAATGATCTAGGTGCATTCAAGAAGAATGTATATCCTGCTGTATTTGTGTGTAATATTCTGTATATGTCTATTAAGTCCAGATCCTCTACTGTATTATTCAAAGTCATTTTTCTTTATTGATTTTCTGTTGAGATATTTTTTCTAATGGTGTATTAAAATCCCCCACTAAATTTGTAGAGGCATCTATTTCTTCCCATTTTTTCCCAAGTGTTTGCCTCATGGATTTTGAGGCACCCTCTTTAGGTGCATAAGTGTTTATGATTTTTCTTTCTTCTTGATATATTACCCTTTTTATTACTATATAGTGTCCATCTTTGTCTCTTACAATACTTTTCCATTTTATGTCTATTTTGTCTGATATTACTGTAAGGACTTCTGCCATTTTTTGTTATTGTTTGCTTGTAAAATTGTTTTCCAACCACTTACTTTCAGCATCTTTGCATCCCTGGGTCTAAGGTGGGTTTCTTGTAAACAGTGTATAGATTGGTCAAATTTCGTTGTCCATTCTGTCAATCTGTGTCTCTTGCTTGGTTAGTTTAATCCATCATCATTCAGTGTTATTATTGTCAAGGAATTACTTACACTAGTCATATTTTCTTTTGATTTATGTATGCCTTTTGTTGTTTTTATTTCTCTTCTATGTATGCCTTTTGTTGATTTTATTTCTCTTCTTATCCTTTTAGTTGTTCTTACACTCTCCTCCAACTCTCCCCTTGTTTTTTCCTTTCAACCTGCAGAACTCCCTTCAGTATTTCTTGAATTGCAGGTTTCTTATTGACATGCACTCTTAATTTCTGATTATCTATGAATATTTTGAATTCTCCCTCATTTTTGAATGCTAGTTTTGCTGGATAGAGAATTTTTGGCTGGAAGATTTTTTCTTTTAGCACCTTAATTATGTCATACCACTCTGCCTTCTTGCCTCTATGGTTTCAGATGAGAAGTCAGCACTTAATCATATCAAGCTTCCTTTGTATGTGATCATTCTCTTTTCTCTTGCTGCTTTCAGTATTCTCTCTTTGTCTTGAGCATTGGACAATTTGACAAGTATATGTTTTGGAATAGGCCTGTTAGGATTTATACCATTTATGGTACACTGTGCTTCCTGGACACATACATCGATGTCCTTCAATTGGGTTGGAAAGTTTTCTGCCATTAATTCCTCCAACAGGCCTTCTGTAACCTTTCCCTACTCTTCTCCATCTCAGATGCCTATAATGCATATGTTTGCATATTTCATGTTGTCATTCAGATCCCTGAATCTCTGCTGAATTTTTTCTATCTTTCATATATCTGTTCTAGTATGCTTGATTTCATCTGTACTCTTTTCCATGTTGGAGATTCTTTCCTCTGCATGTTCAAATCTGTTGTCAAGTGCTTCCATTTTATTTTTGATTTCTTGCATTGTGCCATTCAACACCATCTTATCCATTATCTTTTTATGTATGTTTATAATTTCTTCAGTGTGTCCTCCCAGTGTCTTCTTAATTTCCTTAATCTCTTCCTTCACTCCATTAAATTGATTCATGATATATGTTTGGACATCTCTGATTAGTTGTTACATGTTCTGCATCTCCTGTTTTTTAGGAGGCTCATTGGACTGTGTCATTTCTTCCTGTTTCTCAGTATGACTTGTAATTTTTTGTAGGTGTCTAGGCATCAGTTTATTTTGATGGGTTTGTTCAGTTGATTAGCTTTTTTCTAATGTAGGATTTTATTTTGATGTTTTTTTGTGATCAGTTTTCACTTTGACACTGTTCCTCTTATTCTATTTCCTTGCTGTTGTCTATGTTCCCTTTTAAAAAAATTAGGGCCAGAAAAAAGGAAAGAAGTATGAGCAGAGAAAAGATAACAGTAATAATAATAATAAAAGATAGAAAAGGAATCATGTAAGACCTAGGAAAATGAATAATTACCTTGAGTAAGAAGTGCAGAGGAATAAGAGTAAAAAGGTGGAGTACAAACATTGAAATGAGAAACTGAATAGAGAAAAATATATAGAATGAACTAAAGGCCAGAATGGTAAGGAGAGAGGGAAAGAGAGTAGAGAAGAAAGAAAGAAAAAAAGTTAAAAACAAACATACAGAGAAAAAAGGAGAGAGAATGAAGAACTATAAAAGGTGAAAAATAAACAAAAAAGTTGGAATGAAAGAGCAACAACAGAAATCAGAAGATAGAAAGATGAAGGAAAGAAAAGAACTAGCAAATATAGACAAAATTTTTAAACAACAAATAAGGAAACAAAGGAAGGCCACAACAAAGAAGAAACAAGAGAGCAGTGGGTATTAACAAGAAAAAGGGGTGTGAAAAAAGAGGATTAAAAAGGGGAAAAAAAGAACAAACAAACAAACAAACAAACAAAAACCATGGAAAAGCAGTCTTCACTATTAGGTCCCTAAGGAGTTTCTCAGGCTGCCAGTGTCCTTCAATCAATTACCCTGCAGCCTGCCTTCTGCAGGTTTTGAACTGGGTTTTAGCCTGTAAACTATTTAAATTGAAAAAAGGAAGCTTCTTAAAGAAAATTTAGAGAGCCAAGAAAAGCTAATACAAAATGAACGTCTATAAGTTTCCTGTCCTAAAATATCAGCTGGATGTCTGATAACCCGGTGGATCAGTTCTCCAAGAAGAACCAGGAATCGAACCAGGGATCTTGTATATTCAAGGCAGAAACTCCTCCAATGAGCTTATCTTTCTACTTGAATCAGTTACCCTTTGAGAAATCTATCAACCCTCTTTCCTTCAGGCAGGTTACAATCTTAGCAGTTTCAAGATTCCTGCTGATTAGGTGCCTTTCTCTTCTGACCCCTTTTCTATTCTAATTGCATTCTCTTCCAAGGTAACTGGGCATGACCACCTGTGGGAGTGGATCCTCTCTCCCCTCTCCTGGTCAAGTTGAGGTCTCTTCTGGGATTCATAGGGGACCCTGCTGACCGAACTCACTGGAAAGAAATGGCTCTTGACCCTCTTTGATTCCCCTCCTCCACACCCTTGCTTTTTAAAAAGTTGTTTCTTTTTCTT
Source organism: Cabassous unicinctus (assembly GCA_029593785.1). Lineage (NCBI taxonomy): Eukaryota > Metazoa > Chordata > Mammalia > Cingulata > Chlamyphoridae > Cabassous > Cabassous unicinctus. Next base: position 17,290 of record JAQZBX010011715.1, on the reverse strand, counting down.
TGGCTTTCACTGTTTTACTATGATTTGCCTAAGTGTGTATCCCTTTATATTTATCCTACTTGGGTTTGTTGAGGTTTGGATGTGTAGATTAATATTTTTCATCACATTTGAGGAGGAGTTTTCAGTCAATACTTCTTTAAATATATTTTATGACCTTTCCATCACTCCTTCTGGGAATCCCACTACACATATTTTGGTATATTTGATGTTGTATTACATGTTTTTGAGTCTTTGTTCATTTGACTTGTTTTTTTCCTGATACTGAGAGTAGATATTTTAAATTGATCTATCTTCAAGTACAATGATTAATTCATTTGCCATGTTGAAACTTGGGCTTTTCTACTGGATTTTTCACGTCCATAATCATTTTTCATTTAATACTAAAGTTTCAATTTGGTCTTTTTTATAAAATTTCTATCTCTTTTTTGAGAGTTTTAATTTATTCCTTCATTGCAACCTTAAAATTTCTTTCATTCTTTAAACATAAATTACTTTAGTTTCTTGAATATTTTTATAATCACTGCTTTGAACTCTTTGTCTACTAATTTCAAGTCTGAGGATACTAAGAGACAGTTTCTTTTGACTATGTTTTTCTTATGTATGGGTCACTTCTTTTATAGCATGTCTGGATTCTGACTTATCCCTTGAAGGTTTTTGTTGGTGCTGCTCCTGCTTCTCTTGTTGTTGATTGTTTCTTTTTTCATTCATTCCTGTAACAGTCCTGCTACTCTTGTTGTTGTTGATTGTTTCTTTGTTCATTCATTCCTGTAACAGTTTGAAGTTCTTTTATGAAGTCCAAAATGAAACTAATCCATTTCTGTGTGTGTGAGACCATTTTGACTGGACTATTGTCAGTGAGGTTTGACTCAGTTTGAGTCTCTGCCCTCTTGTTGGGGCTGATAAAAATGGAGGCACAGAGAGAGAGAGAGAGACAGGAAAAGGGACCCACAATATTTGATGCTGAAATATGAAAGGACTCCAATTTCATGCAGAGGTGAGCTGCAAAGAGAGAAGCCCATGAGAGCCTCAAATTACTGAGGCCCAGGGGGAGATGAACCATATGTCTGATACCTTGCAGCTGAACTCAAGAAGGAAGTGGAGCAGCTGAGACTAATGAAAGAGGCCGGGAACAAGAAATGTTCCATGCCTGATTGCTTAAAGCTGAGCTCCAAGAGATGGTGGGCCAGGACAACAGGATCAACAGTAGCTGACTTTGGTGAGAAAGCACTTCTGATAGTGCCTTGATTTGGATATTTCATGGCCTCAGAACTATAAACTTTTACCCAAAATAAATACCCTATATAAAAGCCATTTGTGGTATTTAACATTGACAGCCCTTTAGTAAAATAAAAGAGAATTTTGTACCAGATGAGTAGGGTGTCACTGCTTGCAATTGCTAAAGATGTTAGAAATGGTTTATAAATGGTAAGGGGTATTTTTTGGAGGAATTGTGAGTTGATAGAAAATGCCTAGATTTCATTGAAAAGACTGTTAATAAAATATAAATGTTAAAGATGATAAGGCCTTAGTGGAAATGATGAAAGTATTATTGGAAACTGGAAGAAAGGCAAATCTTGTTTTATTTTATTTTCTAGGAGGTACTTAGGATTCAACCCAAGACCTTGTACATGTGAAGCAGCCACTCAACAATTGAGCTACATCTGCTCCCCAATGAGAGTTGTTTTTTTATTCATTTGTTTGTTTTTAGGAGGTACCAGGGATTGAACCTGGTACCTTGTATGTGGGAAGCAGGCACTCAGCCACATGAGATACATCTCTTCCCCCATATGTTGTTTTTAAGTTGCAGAAAACTTAGCAAAATTAACTTCTAATATTACCTGGAAGGTAGAATTTGAAAATAATGAGCTTGGACTTTTAGCTGAGGAGATTTCCAGATTATATGTGGAAAATGCAGCCTGTTTCTTAAAGCTTATAACAAAGCATGAAAAAAAGAGATAAACTAAAAACTGAACTGCTGGGCACAAAGAAACCAGAAATTGATGGCTTAGGAAATTCCAAGCTTCTAGAAAACAACCTCCCAGATGATAGTTTGTAAATGAGAATACAGATATTGGGCAGGCCCATGTAAGGGGTGGTGTATTAGTCAGCCAAAGGGGTTCTGATGCAAAATACCAGAAATTCATTGGTTTTCATAAAAGGTTTTTATTTGGGGTAGAAGCTTACAGTTACCAGGCCATAAAGCATAAGTTACTTCCCTCACTAAAGTCTATAGCCATGTGTTGGAGCAAGATGGCTGCCAATATGTGCCAGGGTTCAGGCTTTCTGGTTCCTCTATTCCCAGGGCTTGCCTCTTTCTGGGCTCAGGCTTGCTTCTCTCCACAATCCCAGCTCTAGACTATCAAGTGAATGCCCCATCTCTTTTCTTGGAGCCTTCTCTCCTTCCTCATGATCAAGGTCCTCTGTATGCTTATTTCCCTGGGATGCAGCATTGAAATTCAGCATCAGAACTCCAACTCTGTTCTTTGCCATGTCTTTTTTCTCTGCATCCCCATCCACCAAGGGGCAGGTACTCAACATCCTAGTGATGTGGCCCAATCAAAGCCCTAATCATAATTTAATCATGCCCAGAGGAACAGACCAGTTTACAAACATAATCCAATATTTCTTTTTGGAATTCATCAACAATATCAAACTGCTACAGGTGGGCTCCACGAGGCCCTGAGGAAAACAAAACATCATTCTGTAGATGACTCTCAGACTTTGAAATCCAATAGAGTATGCCCTGCATGTTTTTAAAACTGGGACCAGTGGTGCCTGTTTTCCTTCCATTTTCACCTTATGGTAATGCAAATGTTTACCCTATGTCTGTTCCTCCTTTGTATATTGGAAGCAGATGGCTTGCTTTATAAGTTTTACAGAGGTACAGCCAGAGGGAAATTTTGTCCTAAGACAACCTACATGCCTTTGCCTTTGATGTGATTTTGTACTTAGCATTGCTTTCCCTGAAAAGATTCTCTGAAGAGCACCATCTGCTAGCAGAATAGGAAACTGCAAGAAGTATAAAAGCTTTTTAGAGTCCCAGACCCCTTGAATCTGGTCTGTTACCCATTAGTGGCTCTCTGCCTTTGTTGAGATAACTTAAGCTTAGCAATGCTAAAAATTTGGAATAAGTTGAACTAAAAATCAAAGAATAGCCATGGAATAAAACCACTAGGCAAGAGAGAGATTGACCATCAGAGTAATTTCACCAACATGATTTGATGGCTAGACATCAGCAAAATATTACAAGTGATATGAAAAATCAGGAAGATATAGCCCAGGCAAAGGAACAAATCAAAAATCCTGATGAAAAACTAATTTAAGGATTTAAGAGAACCAAGCAATGAGGGTCACACAAATCTCTGAAATCAATTCAAGTAGTTGAAGGGAAATATGGTAAACAGATAAAAGGTATTCCAAACACACTGGTGAGCATAAAGAGTAAGTTGAAAGCATGCAAATTAAAGTTACAGATCTTATGGGAATTAAGGACACAATAGATGAGATTAAAAATACATAAGAGGCATATAATAACAGATTTGAATTGGCTGAGTATCAAATTAGTGAATTAGAAGACAGAGCATCTGAACATGAAAAGACAGGAAAAGAGAAAAAGCAAAGAATGGAAAAAATTGAACAGGGTCCCAAGGAATAGAATGACAGTGCAGAATGCACAAACTTGTTATAAGTGTCCAAGAAGGAGAAGAGAATGGAAAAGTGGCAGAAAAAATATTTGAGGAAATAATGACTGAAAATTCCCCAACGCTCATGAAAGACATAAATGAAAATATCCAAGAAGCACAATGAACCCTGAACAGAATAAATCTGAATAGAGCTACTCAAAGACACCTATTATTCAAAATGTCAAATGCCAAATATAAAATAAAGATTCTGAAAGCATCAACAGAATTAAAATGATCACATACAAGCAAAGCTCAATATGACAAAGTGCTGTTCTCTCATCAGAAACCATGGAGATGAAAAGGCAAGGGTATGGTATTTTTAATGTACTGAAAGATAAAAACTGCCAGCCAAGATTTCTTACCCAGAAAAACTGTCCTTCTAAAACCAGAATGAATTTCATGTCTTCAAAGAAAACAGACAGTTTGTTACCAAAAGACTAGATTTACAAGAGGTACTAACAGGACTGTTGCAGCCCAAAAGGAAAAAATGGGAGCAAGAGACTTGGAGAAGTGTATAGAAATAAAGATTATTCATAAGGCACTTAGAGGGTAAAAAGACAGAAAATAGTAAGAAATGACAATGGAAAGCTAAAGGATAAAATGGATGAAGCAAGTAATGTCTATACAGTAATAACATTGAATGTTAATGGATTGAATTGCCCAATCAAAAGACATAGACTGACAGAATTGATAAAAATATGAGCCATCTATATGCATCTATGAGAGATTCAACTGAGATGCAAGGACACACTCAAGCTGAAAGTGAAAGTTTGGAGGATATTTCAGGCAAATAGTAACCAAAAAGATCTGGAGTGGCCAATACTAATATCAGACAAAATAGAATTTAAATTCAAAATTGTTATAAGAGGTGAAGAAAGTCATTATATATTAATTAAAGGGGCAATTCACCAGGAAGAAATAAGAATTATATACGTATATGCACCTAAAGAGTGTGACCCAAATACATGAAGCACACACTGGTAAAACTGAAGGGAGAAATGGATGTCTCTACAATAATAGTTGGAAACCTCAATACACATCTCTCAGTATTGGATAGGACATCTGGACAGAAGATAAGTAAGAAAACAAAAAGAATGAATAAAATGATAAATGAACTAGTCCTAACAGACATTTACAGACCATTATACCCCAAAACAGCTGGATATACATTCTTCTCAAGTGCTCATGGATCCTTTCCAAGGATAGACTATATGTTAGGTCACAATACAGGTTTCAATAAATTTAAAAAATGGAAATTATACAAAGCACCTTTTCTAATCATAATGTAATGTAGCTGGAAATCAATAAAGGGTGGAAAAGGAAAAATTCACAAATATATGGAAATTAAACTACTCACTGTTAAATAACCTGTGGGCCAAAGAAGAGATTGCCAAAGAAATTAGTAAATATCTCAAAGTGGATGAAAATGGGGACACAACATACAAAAATCTTCCTGTTTCCCAGTATGGCTTGTAATTTGTTGCTGATGTCCAGGCATCTGATTATGTTGGTAAATTTACTCTGGTGGCCAATTACTCTCTCTTTCCTGTTTTTTCCCCATAACTCTTCCTTGATATTTGGTTCAAGTTATTCTAAGCCTTTAAAATTGCCCTGTTTAAGTTATCAGAATTGGGCCAGGGACTCACTAATGGGGCAAAGATTTTCTCCCAGGGGTTAGGATGCAGAGAGTACGATAAACGGTTTTTGTCCATGCAATTTACAGACCAGCAAGCAGATCATGCTTTTCCATGCACCTTTCCATGGAGGTGTTTTGGTCTCCACTTTCTTGTGTCCCTGTGTTGAATCTCCAGAGCAGAGATTCAAAGTGGGCTCTACTGTCTGAATTCACTGAAGTATATCACCCTGACTACCTCTTCCTTTTCCCTTGAAACAGCAGACAGGGAAGTAGATGTGGGCTCCCTTCTGCCAGCTGCAGTGAGTCAGGGGTGATACCTGAGCTTAATATCTTGGGGGTGGTGGAGGGAGGCCCTTCCCAGCAACCGAGGGGACTTGACAACTCTTGTTTATTATTTCATCTTCTTCATCTCTCTGTTCATCACTCTTCTGGGAGTTGTGTAGCACTGTCCTGGTCTGCTGATCCCCAAAGGAGGTCTCTGGGACATCTTTTGGCTCTTCATTGTTTTTGTAAGACTATTGAACTCTGCCTGTTAGACCAATGCCATCTTCCCCAAATTCCCTATATTGGTGTATTTTTCCCACAAACCATCCTATTATTAACTTGATCTGTTTTAAGTTAATTTTTGTATAAGTTGTAAGATAGGGGTCCTCTTTTTTTCTTTCAGCTATGGATATCCAGTTCTGCAAGCACCACTGGTTGAATACACTGCTATAAACTAGCTAGGTGGTTTTGACAAATTTGTCAAAAACTACTTGACTAGATGTGAGACTCTATTTCTGAATTCTCAATTTGATTCCATCTGTCAATATGTCTATCTTTATGGAAGTGCCATGCTGTTTTTAATACTGTTGCAAAGTAATGTGATTTAAAGTTAAGAAATGAGAGCCCTTCAACTTTGTTCTTCATTTAAAAAATAATTTTTGCTATTCAGGGTCCATTAACCTTACAAATAAATTTAATTAGCTTTTCCATTTCTGCAAAATAGCTGTTGTAATTTTTATTGGGATTGTGTTGAATCTGTAAATAAGACTGGGTAGAAATGACAGCTTGATGATATTTAGTCTTCCAATATATGAACATGCACTGTCCTTCCATTTATTTAGGTCTTTTTGTTTTCTTTTAGCCATGTTTTTTTTTAGTTTTCTGAATAGAGGTCTTTTATGTCCTCAGTTAAATTATTCCTAAATATTTTATTCTTTTAGTCACTATTGTAAATGCAGTTTTATCTGACTTCCTCCTCAGATTGCTCAGTAGTGTATAGAAATGATCCTGAATTTTCCATATCCTGCCACTTTGCTGAAGTCATCTATTAGGTCTAGTAGCTATGGAGTGGACTTTTTGGAGATTTTCTAGATATAGGATCATATCATCCGTGAATAGTGAAAGTTTTACTTCTTTCTTTCCTATTTGAATTATGTTCATTTATTTTTCTTGCCTAATTGCTCTGGCTAGAACATCTAGCACATATTTAATAACAGTTGTGACAGTGGGCATCATTGTCTTGCTCCTGATCTCAACAGGAAATCTTTCAGTCTTTCACCTACTATTGAGTACAGTGTTAGTTGTGGGTCTTCATATATGCACTTTATCATATTGAGAAAGTTTCTTTGTATTCCTATTTTTCAGATTTTTTTTTTTACCCATTAAAGATGTATTTTGTCAAATACCTTTTCTACAACAATTAAGATGATAACATGTTTTTTTTCCTCTTCAATTTATTAATGTGGTTTATAACACTAATTTATTTTCTTATGGTGAACCATCCTTAGATACCAGGCATAAAACTCACTTGATTATGGTGTATTGTTCTCTTAATATGCTTTTGGATTTGGTTAGCAAGTATTTTGTTGAGGACTTTTGCACCTATATTCATTAGAAAATTGGTCTGTAATTTTCTCTTTCATAGTATCTTTATCTGGCTTTGATATAAGGGTGATGTTGGTCTCATAGAATGAATTTGGTCACATTCCTTCATGTTCAATTTTTTTGGAAGAGTTTGAGAAAGATTGGTATTATATCTTCTTTGATGTGAAACCATCTGTTCCCATCATGGATTGGAAGATTGAATATAATTAAAATGTCAGTTCTGCCCAAACTGATTTACACATTCAACAATGCCAATAAAAATCCCACAGACTTATTTTGCAGAAATGGAAAAACAAATTATCAAATTTATTTGGAAGGGTAAGTGGCCCTGAGTAGACAAAAAGTTCTTAAAAATGAAGAACGAAGTTGGAGGACTCTTACATCTGGACTAACATTTTTGTAATCAAAGCTTCTTTAAAAATAAAAAATATATTAAAAATAAAGCATATTACTTAGCTAAGGTGGTAAAAATAACATGGCACTGATGTGAAGACAGATACATTGACCAAGGGAACTGAGTTGAGAACTCAGAAATATATCTTCACATCTACAGTCAAATGATATTTGACAAGGTGGTCAAGCCCACCCAGTTTGACCAGAACAGTCTAACAAATAGTGCTGGGAGAACTGGATATCCATATCCAAAAGAAAGAAAGAAAACCTCTATCTCATGCATTCCACAAGAATTAACTCAGAATGAATCAAGGACCTAAATATGAAAGTGAAAACCATAAAACTCCTAGAAGAAAATATAGGAAATATCTCAAAGATCTGGTGGTAGGTGGTCATTTTTTAAACCTTACACCCAAAGCATGAACAAGAAATAAAAATTAGACAAATGGGACTTCCTTAAAATTAAACACTTAAGCACCTCAAAGGACTTTGTCAAAAGGGTGAAAAGGCATCCAACTCAATTGGAGAGACTATTTGGAACTCATATGCCTGATAAGGATTTAATATTCATGATATATAAAGAGATCATACAACTTGACAATAAAAAGACAAACCACCCAATTAAAAAATGGGCAAAAGATTTGAAAAGACAATTGTCCAGAGAATAAAAATGGCAAAAAGCACATGAAAAAATGTTCATCAGTAGCAATTAGGGAATTGCAAATCAAAACTACAATGAGATATGATTTCATACCCATTAGACTAGCCACTATTAAAAAGTTGGAAAACTGTAAATTTTGGAGAAGATGTGGAGAGATAGAAATACTTATTCAATGTTGGTGGGAATGTAGAATAGTACAGCTACTGTGGAGGACTGTTTGGCAGTTTCTAATGAAGTTGAACATAGACTTGCCATGGGACCGAGGAATGCCATTGTTAGGTATGTATCCAAAAGAACTGACAGCAGTATCATGAATAGATATGTACATGCTGATGATCATAGCAGCATTATTCATGATAGCCAAAAGTTGGAAACAACCCAAGTGTCCATCAACTGATGAATGGATAAGCAAATTGTGAAGTATTCACACAATGAAATATTATGCAGTGGTGAGAAGAAATGAAGTCATGAAACATGACAACATGGATGAACCTGGAGGACATTATGTTGAGTGAAGCATGCCAGACACAAAAGGAAAATATTTTATGATTGCCCTGTTATGAACTAAATATATTGTGTGAAATATAAATATATTATGTAAAATATGAATATGGGTAGAATTGCATATATAAGACCATTTTTCCTTGAAGCTGAACAAATGTAAGTTAATACTACACAATATTAATAGACAAAAAAATTGCACTAAGTGGAGGAGACAAGATACAGTGTACTACATATTGTATGATTCTACTTATATAAAATGTAATTATAAGTCAATTCATAAGGATGAAAGATTAGTTATATAGGTCTGAGGAAGGAATGCTAAGGAGTTTGGAGCCTTTCTTTTTGGAGTAATGAAATTGTTCTAGAATTTTTAAGATGAATTTTCAACATTGTGTTTATACTAAAAGCCATTGATTATACACTTTGGATAGAATAGCCAGAAAGGGGTGCTATGTACAGTGGAGGAAACAGAGAGAGATTGAGAGGTGCGGAAATTTCTTGTTTGTTTCTTTGTCTGTTTTTTTGTATATTATTATTTTTATTGAAATAATGAGAATGCTCTAATAATGATTGAAGTGATGAATGCACAGCTATATGATTATAGCACATACTATTGATTGTGCACCTTGGAGGAATTGTATGCTTTATTACTAAGTATTAATAAAATTGATTTTTTAAAAACTACAATGAACTCATTAGATGGGCTCCTTTTAAAAAGTTGGAAAACTGTAAATGTTGGAGAGGATGTGGAGAGATAGGAATGCTTATTCACTGTTGGTGGGAATGTAGAATGGTACAGCCACTGTGGGGAAGTGTTTAGCATTTCCTAAGGAAGCTGGATATACACTTGCCATGGGAGCTGGCAATATGATTACTAGGCCAGGGACACAGCTGAAACCTGGATCTCAATGGAGTTGCAACACCTACTCTACAGTTCAATGGACTCACCCAGGACAACTAATGGGGAAGAGATGATGGGCAAACAACATAATTATAGATTAAAATAGAAGGACAGAAAAGTCATGCATAGGGAAGCCACTGCTGAGTCTAACTCAGTCACAATGGGCAGCATAAATACCAGATTGGGCCCACTGAAAACAGACCAAATTTCTGAGCTGTCTGGATATGTCTCCATATCTCTGAGGAGCTTTGCTATTTGGGATCATATCTACTTTGGCTGTCAATGAGATCCTGTTGAGATGTGCATAAACACTACCTCTGGGATGGCCTCCCAACTCACTTAGAAGTCTCTTAGCCATAAAAACTCATTTGTCTTTAGCTTTCCACCCATTTGGTCAAGGTGAGCTTTTGTTTTTTTTCTACATGCATTGCTTGTTGGTACTTGGTAGCAATCCCTCAGTGCCAGGGAAGTTCATCTCCATGAGTCATGTCCCATGGTGGGTGTGGGTAGTAATTGCTTTTATATGCTGAGTGTGGGTTAGAGACAGTCCACATTTGAGAAACAAGGAGGCTCCCCATAGGTAAATCTTAAGCACCCTGTAACTAGGCTGTTTCAATTTCAAGAGCAAAGGCTCATAAGCATAGTCATCAATATCAAGGGTCCTTCAATGGGCCATTCTCCTTCACAAGCCATCATCCCTGTACATGAGGCATTCTTGTTGTTCCATTAGAGAATATGGCAGAGGATCCCTGGTTGGGAATTTGATATTCTTTTGGTAATTGTGTGAATCTCCACCCACCATGACAATGCCCCATGAACATTTGAACACATTTAAATGCCTTACATGTACACCCAGGAGAACTTCTTCCCATTTATCCCCCTTCACTGACACCCCAAACTAATGATCCTCTCCTGCCAGAGTTGTAACACTTCTGTGGTCTAAAACTTCAAAAATGAAGCCAATAAAATAGCTACATACAATTATTAAGAAAATGAAATAGTAATGATAGTTTTATACATAAGAAGTAAAATATAGAAAACAATTTATGAAAAGTAAAAATAGATTAATATTTTAAAAATTGGAATATTAAAACATAATGAAAAAATATTTGAAGAAAAAACTGTTTTAAAAAAACTTTTGCCTTTCATCACTATAAGACTGTTGTCCTGCATGTGCAGTGACATTTTCTTCCATTTATTCCCCCAGTGTCATTTTTTTTCTTCAAAGAAGTTTTAGGTCACAGTAGTCACATACAGAATACAGGGGATTCTCATAAACCCAACATCCTCCCCCTATCCCCTTTCCCCCACGAAAAACATTTTATATGTGGATGGTACATTTGTTACAAATGATGCACAAATATTGAAACATAGCTATTAACCGTCATCAATGGTTCACATTATGGTTTACATTTTGGACCATATACTTTTATAAGATCTGATAAAATTTAATTTGGCCTGTCTTTGTAAGATCATGCAGAACACTTCCATTGTCCCAAAAATGTCCCCTATTCCATCTATTTTATTCGTCCTCCTCCCACTCCCCTTTAGGCCCGTGGTGACCACCAGGCTTCACTCCTTGAAGGACAAGATTCATAGTTACACACATCTTCTCTGAGGGCTTAACACACCAGTCTGTCCTCCCCTATTAGGCACCACCGATGCTCTCAAATGACTCCTATCCCTTTGTTTGAGAACATAGTGGGCCTCCCTAAGATAGGAGTCCAAAACCTTCCTGCTCATTATGTGGGTCTCTACCCACTGATGCAACACACTATGCCAAAATAATCACTCACATGCTCCCTAGAAGCCTGTGCCAAGTCCGCCTGACCTGAATGCCCCCATCTAACACCCTAAACCAGTAACCCTTCCTTGTCATATTGCCAAATAAGTATTCCCGACATTGATTTCAACCACATACCCACCAATCAACAATGTTTACCTCCTCCCTCCCTGAACCCTCCCCCCAATTCCATGGACCATCCAACCCACCCTCCCCACAGTGCCCCTGGTCAAACCTGCACCACCCAACCCAATATTATCACTATACCCCTGTCATGTCCCTTCACTGCAGAACTACATGCTTCTACCTTGTCATAGATTTCACCGATATGGGTTTTGGGTCACAACCTTCCTCTCCCTATTTCCTGTAAATCTATCTTCCAGACTATCTCTGTGAGTCTGCCCAGTTTGCTTAATTTATATCAGTGAGGTCATGTAATAGTTGTCCTCAATGCCTGGCTTGCTTCACTCAACATAAGGACCCCAAGGTTCATCCATGTTGTCCCATGTGTTAGTACTTTATTCCCTCTTTTATATATATAATATATTTAGAAACAGGTATTTAGGTTACATAAATGTTATAGAAAAATATAAGGGATTCCCATATGTCCCACTTCCTACATCTCCCACATTTTCCCACATTCACCACATCTTTCATTAGTGTGGTACATTCATTACAATTGATGAAAACATTTAGAGCATTGCCACTAAGCATGGATTATAGTTTATATTGTAGTTTACACTCTCTCCCACACAATTTTGTAGGTTATTGCAAGGCCCATATCTGTCATTGTAATGTCATTCAGGAAAATTCCCTAGTCTCCAAAATGCTCGCATATTTCACCTGTATTTCCCTCTCCCTACCCTCAGAACCACTAGTGGTCACTGCCTCCACATGAATGATACAACCTCCTCCATTGTCAGAATCACAATAAGTATATAGTAGAATACAAGTAAGTCCACCCCTGTTCTCAGTTCATTCCTCAATCCTGAGGACCCTGGGATGGTGACACCCACTCCACCTCCAATTAAGAGGAGGCCCTGATCCCATTGGGCAGATGGATGAGACTCTCCTGCCCTCAGCCGCAGACTCCCTCAGATCCCTAAGTTGGCCATTGTCCATCATAATCAACCTGTTAATTGTCCAGGGAGAGTCCAATGAACCAGAGAGCAGGTACTGCAACTCCACTGAGATTCAGGGCCTAGCTGTCACATGGGCAGCCCAGTGACTAAAGACCTCTGGATGTACACCCACCAACTCCAGTACCAACAGGCTCAAATAAAAGGGACAGAAGAGGCATGTGTAGAGAAGTCACATCTGAGTCCATCTCTGCCACACTCCAGAACAAAAATTCCAAAGTAGGGTCACTGGCAAGGCACCAAACTCCAGAGTCATCTTCCATGACCATAGGACCTGGGCATCTCCAGATTCCCCAGGATGCCCTCTACATGGGGCAGCATGCACTCCAGTCTTCCATGAGATCCCACTGAGACATGCACAAGTGTCACCTCTTTGATGACCCCCAACTCACCTTGAAGTATCCTAGCAATATACACCCATCTGTCTTTCCCCTTTTCCCCTTTTATTCTATGTCTTTTTCCAGCTGTATCACCAGCCAGTGCTTAGTAGTAATTCCTCCGTGTCAGGGAGTCTCATCCCCAGGAACCATGTCCCTCACTGGAGGAATGTAATGCATCTATATGCTGAGTTTGGCTTAGAGAGAGGCCACATTTGAACAACAAGGAGACTCTCAGGAGGCAACTCCCAGGCACTCCACAACACCCGGCCATGATGTAAATTCAAGAGCAAAATGTTCTTAAGCACAGTCATTAAGCTCAAGGACCCATCAATGGACCATCACTCTTCACAAGTAACTGTCCCTGCACCTGGGGAACAACTGCTGCCCCACCAAAGTATGTGGTGGATCTCCCCAGGATGGGAGCCCAACAATGCTTCAGTCACTGTGTGAATCTCCACCCACCACAGCAATGCCCCATGAACACCTGAACACATCCATACACCCTACATGCATGCCCAGGCTAGCTCCTACCTGTGCATCCCCATCACCAACACCCCACCCCACCCCACCAGTCCTCCCCCACCACAGCTCCAACACCCCTGTGATCCAAAACCTTCTCAAATATGAAGCCAAAAATATTGCCAAATTTGATCAATAGGAAAATAAAATCATAAAGATAGGTTTAAACATAAGAAATAAAATACATAATAATTTTGAGAAACTAAAATTAAAATAAAGTTAAAAAAATTAGGGTATTAAAATGAAAATTATTTCAAAATTAAAATAAGTAATTAAAAAAATAATTTTTTTCACATTTTCCTTTCATCACTGCAATATCAGTTGTCCTGTATGTACAGTGACATTTTCTTAAATTTCTTCCCGTGTCTTACATTTTTTTTATATTGTCTTCAAAGAAGTTTCAGGTCACAGTAAGGCTACATACAGAATATAGGGGACCCCTATATACCCAACATCCTTCCCCCTTTCCCCCTTCCCTATTAATAATCTTTTTACATGTGGATGATACATTTGTTAAAACTGAAGTATAAATATTGAAACATAGCTACCAACTATGGTCAATGGTTTACATTATGGTTTACATTTTAGACCATAAACTTTTATAATTTTTTGATGAAATTTAACATGGTCTGTATCCATTATTGCACGATCATGCAGAACACTTCCCTTGTCCCCCCAAACCCCTCTTCAATCTCTTCTATTTCTCCCTTTCCCTCCCCTCGGGGCCCACAATGACCACCAGGTTTCACTCCTTGAAGGGCAAGATTCATAGATACTTGCATTAATGCTGAGGGTTGGACACATTAGTCTGTCCTCAACTATAAGGAACTGCCCATGCTCTCAAGAGACACCCCCCCACACACACATTCTGTTTGAGAACATATCAGGACTCCCCAGATGGGAGTCCAACTCCTTCCCACTCATTATTTGGGTCTCTGCTCCCTGATACAGCACACTATGACAAAATGATCACTCATACATTCTCTAGAAGGCTGTCCAAGGTGTGCCTTGTCCCAAGTGCCCCCGATTCAACACACTAAACCAGTAACGTTTCCTTCTCATATTGCCAAAAGTTTTCTCAACAATGTAGTTTGACCCACGTACCCACCTGTACTGAATGCTCACCTATTCCCTCCCCCAACCCTCCTCCAGTTCCTTAGACCATCCAACCCATCCTCCCCACTCTATCCCCTGTTAACCATGCATCACCCAACCTAAGAGTATCCATAAACCTCTGTCGTATTTCTTCACTGCACAACTACTCATTTCCACCTTGTCATAGATTTTGCCCATATGGGAATTGGATCACAACTTTCTCCCTTCCTATTTCCTGTAAACCTATCTTCCAGAATCTAGCTCTCTCAATCAGCTCGATTTGCTTAATTCATATCAGAAAGGTCATGTAATATTTGTCCTTCAATGCCTGGCTAGCTTCACTCAAAATAAGGTCCTCAAGATTCATCCATGTTATCCAATGTATTAGCTCTGTATTCCTTCTTACAACTGAATAATATTCCATTGTGTGTATGTACCACATTTTGTTTATCCATTCATCTTTTGATGAGCAATTGGGTAGATTCCAACTTTTGGCAATAGTAAATAATGGCGCTATGAACATTGGTGTGCATATATCTGTTTGTGTCTTTGCTTTCAATTCTTCTGGGTATATATCTAGCAATGGAATTGCTGAATCATTTAACAGTTCTATATTTAGTTTTTTGAGGAACTGCCAAACTGTCCTATGCAATGGCTGGACCATTCTACATTCTCACCAGCAGTTGGTAAGGGTTCCCATTCCTCTGCATCCTCTCCAACACTTGTAATCCTCTGTTTTATTTTAATAGCCAACAGTCTAATGGGTGTAAGGTGATATCTCATTGTAGTTTTGATTTGCATTGCCCTAATATCTAGTGATGTTGAGTATGTTTTCATGTGCTTTGTGGCCATTTCTATTTCTTCTTTGGAGAAGTGTCTTTTCAAATCAGTTGCCTGTTATTTAAATGGGTTGTTTGTCTTTATTTTTGAGGCATAGAATTTCTTTATATATGATAGTTAATAGATTCCTATCAGATATATGGTTGCCACATATTTTCTCACATTGGGAAGGCTGTATTTTCACTTTCTTGAAAAACTCCTTTAAGGTGCAAAAGTTTTTAATTTTGAGGAGGTCTCATTGTCTATTTTTTCTTTCACTGCTCATGCTTTGGGTATGAAGTTGATGAAGTTATTTTCTATTACAAAGTCCTGTAGATGTTTCCCCACATTATCTTCCAAGGACTTTATGGTCTTGCCACTTATATTTAGATCTTTCATCCATCTTGAGCTTATTTTTGTAAATAAGCTGTTAGATGGTGTTCCCCTCTCATTCTTTCAGATATGGACATCCAGTTCTCCAAGTACCATTTGTTGAAGAGGTCATTTTCTCCCAATTGAGTAGGCTTGCTGAAATGGTTGACTATCTGGTGACTGTACATGTAAGGATCTATATCAGAACTCTCAATTCAGTTCCATTCATCAACATGTCTATCCTTGTGCTAATACCATGCAATTTTTACCACTGTAGCTTTGTAGTATATTTTAAAGTCAGGTAGAGTGATTTCCCTGATTTCACTTTTTCTTTTTCAGTATGTCTTTTGCTTTGTGGGTCCTCTTGCCTATTCAAATAAATTTCATAGTTTTTCCAATTCAATAGAAAATGCTGTGTTGTTATTTATTGGGATTGAGTTAAATCTGTAGATCAGTTTGGGTAGGATAGACATCTTAGTGAGGTTTAGTCTTCCTATCCATGAACAGGGAATACTCTTCCATTTATTTAGTTCTTTTTTATTTCCTTTAACAGTGTTGTGTAGTTATCATCATAAAGGTAACTTACATCTTTAGTTAAATTTATTCCTAGGTATTTGATTCTTTTAGTTGCTAATGTAAATGGTATTTTTTTCCTGATTTCCTCCTCTGATTGCTCATTATTGGTATACAGAAATGCTACTGATTTTTGTGCATTTATCTTATAACCTGTGACATTACTGAACTCATTTTTTAGCTCTAGAAGCTTTGTTGTATATTTCTTAGGGCTTTCTATGTATAGGATTATGTCATCTGCAAATAGTGAGGTTTTTACTTCTTCCTTTCAAATTTGGATGCCTTTTATTACTTTTTCTTTTCTAAGTGCTTGATCAAGTACTTCTAAAACAATGTTAAAAAGGAGTGGTGATATGGGGCATTCTTCTCTAATTCCTGATCTTAGAGGAAAAGCTTTTAGGATTCCACCATTGTATATGATGTTCGCTGTGGGTTTTTCATGTATACATTTATCATGTTGAGGAAGTTTCCTTCTGTCCCTTTTTTTGTAGCATATTTATCAGTAAACAGTGCTGTATTGTTTCGAATGCTTTTTCTGCATCTATAGAAATTATTATGTGATTTTTTTCTTTCAATCTCTTTATACGGTGCATAACATTGGTTTTCTTATATTGAAACTTCCTTGTATACCAGGGATAAAGAACACTTGGTAATGGTGTATAATTCATTTGATGTGTTGTTGAATATGATTAGCAAGTATTTTGTTGAGGATTTTAGTATCTAGGTTCATTAGGAAGACTGCTCTATAGTTTCCCTTTCTTGTGGGGTCTTTGGCTTTGGTGTTAGGGTGATGTTGGCATCATAGAATGACTTAGGCAATGTTCCTTCCTCTTCTGTTTTTATTAAGAGTTTAAGCAGGATTGGTGTTAGTTCTTTACAGAATGTTTGGTAGAATACACCTGAGATACTGTCTGATACAGGGTTCTTGTTATTTGGGAGGTTTTTTTGTTTTTGTTTTGTTAT
>JAQZBX010011714.1:0-42271 GCA_029593785.1 Cabassous unicinctus | reverse complement strand
TTTTTTCGCTCAATGTCTGCTCATTGTTTGTCTTCTTTAGGAGGCACTGGGAACCAAACCTGGGACCTCCCATGTGGGAGGTGGGTGCCCAACCACCTGAGCCACATCTGTTCTCCTGGGTCTTGGCATTTTTGATATTGCTACATTTTAGTTCAACCTTTTCATCTCTAAGGCTTCCTCAAAGTACGCTTTTTTAATAAGGCTCTGAAATTGGTGCTCAGATTGGCATGGGTCATACCATAGTGGTGCAACCACTATAGGATTGAAGTACCTGGTGTTTTTCTGGGGGTTCAGGGAATGTTAGTTTTTGAAAACCCTAATGTCGATAATATCATTAAGACTGTATCCTTTTTTTTTTTTTAAGGAGGTACCAGGGATTGAACCTGGGACCTTGTACATGGGAAGCAAGCAGTCAACCACTGAGCTGTACCCACTCCCCAAGAATGTATCTATTTTAAACAAAAGTGCTCTATTCCTGATTCTCACTCGGCCTGTGCCTGAAGATTCCTTTAGTTGTTATCTTTGCTGCCTGCCCTCACGATATCGTATCTGCACCCTCTGGTCTTCCTTCTTGAATGTTACAATTTGTGGGTGTCCACTTGGAGGCCTCCTTGTGTGTATCTAGGTACAGCTGTTCTTCCGGAAGGGAATGTGAAATTCTTCTTTCCCTCAAAATTGAAGAATTCCCCGTGCCCTGCCTCTTTACCACCACCTCTCACCAACTTACTAACTCTATTTTTATTATTCAAGTTACTGTTTTTTGTTTTTATTTCTAAAGAAAAAAAAAAGAGCCAATGCCATATTTGTACTATATTGATGTTACAAAGAGCTTTTGTGGACATTAAAAAATTTTCAGAGTAAAATGCAAATTAAAATCGTTCTTTATTTGTGTAATATATTTCCTAAGAGTTCAAAATACTTTCACATATATACTTCAATTACCTTTAGCAAGCTTATGAAACACTCAGGGTTGGGAAGTAATTGTAAATTAAAAAACGAAAATGTACTCAATTGCTCTTGGCTACTGATAATTTCATTAGCCTGAGGCCATAGAATCCTACCCCAGTATCTAAAGACTCTTTGACTCTCATCTTAGGGTTTGTAGCTTGTAATTCAGTGGATAGAGAACTAGTAACTGCAAGGCAGGGCATTGCCAGCGAGGAAGAGGAGGTACCCTCAACCAAAAGTTTGGGAGCTAGTTTAGCAGAGCTGATCTTGGAGCATGGCACCTCTCGCACTCTCTTGTAGACCTACCGCATCTTGGTATTTAAACACATTCCTGTTTTCCCGTAAGAAAGCTAGAGGGATGTTGTGGGAGGGAGGGGAATGCATGTGTTGGGGGACAGCATCTGCATTTATGAAAAAGAAGAAAAGAACAGAAGTTGTGTCATGGAACAAGGTGCTCGGGAGAGCAGCACCAATACAAAGTTTAAATGTGAAAAGGTTAAAGGAACTACCATATCATAGCCTGGGATAAGTTGGAGACTGAAGGATAAATAGGTAAATTATTTTGAGTCTGTGAAGAGAGGGTCTTATGAGAAGTGGAATACGGTGGTTCTCAGATGGAGACCCACATCATCCATAGGGTAGGAGACAAGGTACGGTTGTGACGGTGAGGGGACTTGCTTTCCTGACCTGATTCTGACCAATAAGCGGCCACAGGTTTATAGCGGGATTGTGAGTGTGGCTTTTCTGTTGTCTGAGAATCAGCTGAGTGCACAGAAACAGTAAGTACCCCACATTCTAAAGAGTTAAAACCCATTTGGGGTCCAATACTTCCGTCAGGGTTTTTAATAGATGGCCAAACCATACCTGAATGTTTAACCATAGTTCCCAGAGCTGACTCCCATCCCAGGGTAGAGGATGAGAAAAGAAATCCTTGGCGTTTTGAGGGGCTGGCCCAGTGGGGGATTTTCTCTCCCTTCTCTGGGGGCAGTAGCAGAGTTGAAAAGTTTCACTAGGGATTGCAGTGGTTAAACTGAGATTACGGGTTCACAGAGAGGGGATTTGGGGCTTGGAGCAATGTCCAGGCTGAAGGCAGACAGAGCTGTCTGCACACCCTGCATGGGGTGTGGTTCTTGGAAATGGAAAAGGGTGAGGTGAAGTTGAACATCTCCCCAAGAAAACCGTGTACATCCTCTACTTGCAAATCATCACATCAGCAGAAGCGTCAGCAGAAGATGGAAAGCAGCAGAGCCAGGGTGAGCACATGAGTGCCCACCCATCCCCACGTGTTTTGAGAACATGACTGCCAACACGTTTCTCCCTCCATCAGCATCACAAGAGTTAGCTTTGGGAAGTTAAGGAGTGGAGGAACACTAGAACTGGAATATGGCCCAGAAAATGAACCGCCACCCCCTCCAAGGTGCTGGAAGTGAAAAAGAGCCAAAGGGCAGTGCCTTCCCTTCCCCTCCAAGCCCATCCCCTCACATTTTAGCTGGTGATGGGATTGGGGATGAGTTTTAAATGTAAAAGGAGATTGGTATTTTATTTTATTTTATTTTATTTTAGGAAGTACTAAGGATTGAACCCAGGAACTTGTACATGGAAAGCAGGCACTCAACCACTGAGCTACATCTGCTCCCAGATTAGTTATTTAAAATGGACTGAATCTTTGTTTATGGAAAGTGACAAGAAAGTTCTTTGATCTGTCCAAGTTGTTATTAAGAGAAAACAAAAAGAGATATGTCAGAATATGGTTGAAAGCAGTTACTATAAAAAATAAAACAAAACAACAAAAAACAAGTTTCTTTTTAAAAAAAATAGACCTTATTTATTTATTTTTCACTTTTTATTTTGAAGTACTCTCAAACTTATGGGAAAGTTACAAAAATGATACCCCATACAGGGAATTCCAACATATCCCTCCTGATACCTGATCCACCAATATTATCATTTCGCCTCATTTGCCATATCATTCTGTCTATTAATCTATCAATCAATCAATTGATTTATCAATCTGTTTTTTGAACAGTTGAGTGTAGATTGTATACATCATGTTCCTTGAACACTTAATACAACCATGTACATTTCCTAAAAATAAGGATATTCACTTTTGTAACCACCTGTTTGAACTTTGTTGAGCTCCTTGGGTGATGTGCTAGTTTGAGGCTTTTATGCACCCCAGAAAAATCAAGTCCTCAGAGCTATTCCATTCCTGTGGGTGTGAACCTGTTATAGGTGGGGCCTTTCGATTAGGTAAAAGCCCTTAACTGAAGTAACCTAATCTTCAAACAGGTAAATCAGTTACAATCTGCTGTTGAATCCCTTTAAGGAATTTTTAATTTCAGTTATTGTGATCTTCAGCTCCAGTATTTCTGTTTAGTTCCTCTTTATTATTTCTATCTCTATTGAAATTATAATTTTGTTCATATATCATTTTCCTGATATCCTTTAGTTCTTTGTCCATGCTTTCTTTTAGCTCTTTGAACATATTGAAGACTATTTTTAAGAAGTCTTTGGTATATGCAAAGTCTCGTTTTCTTCATTGATGGTTTCTGACATTTTATCTTGTTCCTTTGAATGGACCATCATTACCTGTTTCTTTGTATGTTTTGTAATCTTTTGTTGAAACTTGAACATTTTAGTATTTTAATGTATTATTTCTGGAATTTAGTTCCCGAGGTGTCTGTTCCTTAGTGGTATGATAGAGATTTCCTTGAATGCCAGGAGCTAACAAAACAAAACAAAACAAAACAAAACAAAACACACCTTTCACATCTTTGCAAATTGGCTCTGTGCTGGCAGATACTCTCCTTTAGAGTTTAGCTATCCTAACAATAAACCAGAAGAACAAGCCAAGGTAAAAGCATAGAGACATTTCTGGTCTTTTCTAAGCATTTGTCTTGTCTTGGGCATGCACTGGAGACCTTGGAATTCCTCCATTTACAAGGATCCAAATATCCCATCTTCCCCACTCACATAGTCTTTTCTCCCTGTCCCTGGCACTTTACTGTATGTCTTAAAGCTGGTACTCTTTTGCCCCAGGCTGCTGCTATTTGATTGTTTCTTACACTGATTTAGCTGCCAGCTGATTTAGCTGTCCCATGAGCTGCTTCTACATGCAGAACAAGTTCTGGGATGGCAAGCCAGAGCCGAGTGTCTTGGTTCAGTCTTTCAGGCTGCCACGAGGCAGAATGGCACATCCATACACCCCAGTATGCACATAGGAGTTACTCTGCTCCTTCTAGAGCCAGTTCAGGGACCTGCACGGAGATCATGGCCAGCTCCGTACCATGCCAGGGAGGAGAGGGTAGAAGGGCCAGCAATGGTGTCATGAGTTTTTTCTACTGTTTTTAAGTTGCTTTTTTCTTGATTTGATGTGTGCCCAGTTACTACACCACTTCGACCATTATCCAGAGCTCTGAGGAAGATGGTTCTACCAGTTTTTGCTTATTGTTTAAAATTTCTGTGTGTGTGTGAGTGGTGGCGGGGGGGGGGCGGCGGGAGAGGGGGAATGGAGCACAGAAGCATCTCACTCCTCCATTGCAGTGACATCATTCCTAAAACATTTCTTAGTTGTTCCTCACTCAGTAGCAACTGCTCAGTCAGTCCCACTATGAAGACGTGCACACAGTCAAAAGAATGACATCCTATGTAAATGTCAATTGAAAGAAAGAGAATAATCTAGGGACTGAATAACACGGTGAACCCAGAGGTGGATGGTTAATAGTACAAATGCAAGAATGCCCTTCTGTAAACTAGAACAGATGTACATCACTATTGCAGGGTGGTGGGAATGTGGAGAAACATGGGAAAAATGAAATTAATGTTGTCTATGGACTCTAGTTAACAGCAATACTGTAGTAGTCTTGCATCAATGCCAAAGATGTACTGTGTTAATAATAAGGGGATATGGAAAAAGTATGCCAAATGAACTCTATGGACCATAGTTAGTGGTAATAGTCTGATGATATTATCTCATAATCTGTAATAAATGTTCCGCAACGGTGTGGTGTGTTGGTGAAGGGTTGTCATATGGGAATTCTACACATGTGCATGATTGTTTTGTAAGTTCACAACTTCTGTAATATATATAGATGGAGCAGATGTGGCTCAAGCAGTTAGGTTCCCACTTCCTACATGGGAGGTCCTAGATTTGGTTCCTGGTGCCTCCTGAAGAAGATAGGAAGACAAATGAGCAGACACAACAAGCAGGGAGAAGATGTGGCTCAAGTGGTTGGGCACCCGCCTCCCACACAGAAGGTCTCAGGTTCAGTTCTGGGTGCCTCCTAAGGAAGACAAGCAGACAATGAGTGGATACAATGAACAGACAATGAGCAGACAATGAGCAGACACAATGAGCAGAGACTGTGAACAGACACAATGAGAGCAGAGACAATGAGCAGACAACAAACAGACACAGCTAGCAGACAACAAGCAGACAGACAAGGGAACCATCTCAGGGTGAGGGGGGAAATATATATATATATTTAAAAAGAATGGCATCCTAACTCATGGAAGGAGCTTATGCATGGGATTGCCAAACAAGTGTCTTTGGGAGAATAGTGAGCTGAAAAAATACTTGAGGACTGGATTTTTTTTAAAAAAGAGAAGATGAATTTTCCATACCATTAACCAGTGAGTTTAATGTTAATTCTGAGCAAAGTTTTAAGACAAATTATTAAAATGGTTATCTGGAGCACTTATGAAAAGAAATGATGAAAACCAGCAGCTTAGAGTTCACAAAACGTAAGCCATGCCTTGCTAACCTTAGTTCCTTTTGAGAAGGTATGCTGTGAACATTGTATCTGTACTGCCATGGGGCGGGGTGGGGGGAATACTATAGAATATCCTATCTGTACTGCAGCAAAGTGCTTGACTAAGTGTTTCGATATCGCCTGGATATTTGTTCTTTATTTTTATCAGATACTCTAAGCAATTTAACTACTGTAATAGTAATAGAAATATAAGCTGAAAGATGAGAAAGTTAGTTTGCTCTATAATTGGTTGAATGGTTTATTGAGCACTTGCAATATGCCTGGTACTGGCCAAGGGACTTTTCATACATTACCTTCAGTCCTTAAGAGTGGTTGCTATGAAAGGTCAGCATTATCACCTCTGTTTATAGATGAGGAAACAGATTTTGCAAGATGAAGATACTTGTCCAAAATCATCCAACTATTAAGGGAAAGCTAGAATTCAGAGGCAGATCCAAAATCATGTTGATTTTTAAACACCCAAACTCAACTCATCAATTGATTGTTTTCAATTTGGTAGGATGTCTTCTGTGATACTTTCTAGTGTATCTAGAAAGTAGTCTGAAAATGGAAAAAACTCCTTTGGGAGAAAATAAGTTTTTGGTACAGAGGGTGATAAAGCAAAGGCTGGTCTACTCCAGATGTTGGAAAAGGGCTTCAGATATGAAACAGACTAGGGGCTCTAAGGCTTTTCGAGAGTGATGGATACATGGGTATAGATGTTTTGAAGGTATTAATTTCCAGATCCTAAATTACCACCTGTATGCATTTCTTGAGACATACACGTGCCACCTTCCCACCTCTATGCTCATAATAGTCTTTACCATATTGTACAAAGTCTGGAGACACATAAACCAACAGGAAAAAGACAATTCTAAAACTTGGTTATAGGGAACTCTTCCTTAATGATAATCAAGGAGCTATAAAGTCACCACCATTGACTTCCTGCTCTTGCCTGTCATACATATTTTTGTTATGGATGAAGCATAGGTTAGAAAATATGGTGATTTGCTTTATGTTCATATGTTCTGAATTCAGAAATATTGAATTCAGAAATATTGAATGGCAATAGCCATTTAATGGTCTTGCCTCTTCCATTCTTGAAATATTGTCCAAGATGGCATCCATTTCTAGAGAATCCAGTGAGAACCAAGCAAAGAGTGCGTCAGTAAGAAATATGAATGCTAAATTGGCTCTTTTTCTTCTTCACATATTTAAACTTAAGTAGTTTTTTTCTGTTATTCTTACTACTCAACCCTTCGGTGCCTCTAGGTGGAAGAGAAACTGTTATAATTAATAGTTCCTTTAATAAGGCTTGGTAAATCTTTTTAGTATATTTCCTGAAATTGGGAAAGAGATTGACTAATGACTGTGTAACAAATTCTTTTGAAACCCAGGTACTTTCCAATTCTTTGCTTTCATAAAATGAAGGCAGACTTAGATTGTTAGCTACTGGAGCATTACTAATAATTTTGATGACAGAGCATCACAATGTGATTTTTGGCACTACCCATTCATTTAGACATGAACTAATTGGGGGAAAACCCATTCATTTTATTAAGAAGAGATGCACATTCAATGACATTTTCCTTTAAAAAATAAAGATATCAAAATATTGTTGGTTAATTATATAGTACTAATAATTGTAATAATATCTTAATCAATAATTTTCCTTCCTTTCTCCCTTTTTTCCATCATCCTTTCCTTCCTTCCTTAGTCACTTAGAGCCCTATGGATGTGAGAGATTAAAAAAAAATAAAATTAAAATTTTTACATATTTCTATTGGAAAGAACTATATGAAGTGATTACAAAAATACAAGCATAAAAATACATTACTAAGGTAAAATTCTGTGGGGATATGGAATGGCAATAGGAATTCAAAGAGAAAAAGGGACAATGTATAGTCACTGCTCAAGAGGAGCTTGTTCATGTATTTTAAAAAGGGTTAATATAAAATCATTATGGTACTTAGATTTCATTGACTACCTTCAATATTTATTAGGCATCAGCATTTATAATACCTGAAATTGCATTTTCCCCACTATTTGAACTCTGGAAAAATTTTACATGTCAATTTTAACATGTGGTAGAGGCTCTCATAGTTTTAAAAAATTGTTTTGTACAATACAGAAAGCTTTAATACCACTGATTTAGATGGCTTTTAAGCCCCAAACCCTTTTTGTTACTGAGAAGTGGGTAAGTGTCTGGAATTAAATTCAGTTCACATCAGGTTCCCAGCTGAAACTGGGCAAGTTATTTAAGATTTTTGAGCCGCAGTCTTCAACTGAGAAATAGGATATTGACAGAATCTTCAACATGGGGTTGCTATGGCAAAAATAGGGATAATGTGTCTAAAGCACTTAGTGCAGTGTCTCACATGATTGGGATATGAGGAAGAAAAAAATAATGCTAATTTTTTTCGTGTAATAAACTTTATTTTAAAAGAAGTTTTAGATAACAGAAAAGTTGCATCAAAAGTATAGGGGATTCCCATATACTCTACCCCTTCCCCTCACACATTTTCTCCTATTAATAACATCTTACATCATTGTGGTACATTTGTTATAATTGATGGATAAACATTGAAGCACTGCTACTAACTAAGGTCTCTAAATTACATTATGGTTTACACTTTGTACCGTACAATTTTATAGGTTTTGACAAAATGTGTAATGGCCTGTATCCATCATTGCAATATCATGCAGAACAATTCCAATGCCTTAAAAATGCCCTATGCTCCACCTCTTCTTCTCTCTCCCAAAGAGCTACTTGCATTTTCATCTGGGTGTCCTTTGAGGAACAACAAGTTCCACATAATGGGAGAGTCTCATTTTATGGGTAGAATAGAGTAGTGGGTGTCTTTGGCTATGAAAGGTGAGGAATTATGGGCACTTGAGTTCAGATAACTCTTTCTAACAAAACACAGTAATCAGGTCACCTCATCTGTTCTGCTCACTCCACATTTCCAGCTGGGTCCACCAAAAGTTATTGTCTTCTATAGTGGGGTTGGGACTGGGGTGAAGGGATAAGGTGTTGAGTGTGGGAGTGAGTGGATAGGGGATAATAGAGGAAGAGAGCAGAGAACAGCAGGTACCTCATTTTGGAACACTGGGAGGCAGAGGCTTACCTGTGTTCTCCGCCCAATCTCTCCAGAAGTGCTGAAAGAAAGCGTTGCCAGCTGCCCAGAGATTCTGGACTCCCTAATGCTGTCTGGGAATTCCTAGTTGACCAGAGCACTCAGAATTACTCCTGTTGATATTTTAACTGCACTGTTAAACCTCCACCATCATATTTGGATAGCACAGCCTGTGTTTCAGATTCCCAGCTGGCCAATTGCCCAGGTTCACCTGGTCATTTCATTAACCTCACAATGACTTGCTCCTGCAGTGTTTTGTATACCACTTATCACATTATGGTGGATTTTTATGTACCAGGGCTGCTAGAGTTGGAGGCTGGATGTTAGAGTAGGAAAGAGGTCTTGAGGGGAGGAGAGAGGCCTGTGAAGATGAAATTAAGTTGTAGCGGGGAAGAATTTCCCAATGGGGAAGACTGACAAAGGAATTTTTTAGGAGACAAATATTTAAAATTTATTTTGAAGTTATTTCTCACCTTCTCCCATAATTATGTCTTTGTAACTCCCAAACCTTTAGTAAAAATCTGAATACATAATAGCTTACTGTTAAGGATGTTTTAGGACAGTGGATCTCAATTTGGCTGTATATTGTAGTCACTTGGGGGAGCTCTAGAAAAATCCTGATGGCTAGTTAACACTCCAGACCATTAAATAAAAAGTTCTGGAGGTGGTGGCCAGACATCAGTGTTTTTTAAAATCCCTCAGGTGGTTAAAAAAATGTGCAGCCAGGGTAGATAATTGCTGCTTTAGGAAAATGAAAGAAGGAAGTTAGTGTGGAGCTTGGGTAAAGTGTTCAGGCAACAAAGCAGGAGACTAGCCACTGAGAGTGAGGTTGCTTTTGAAGCTGCTCATGAGTTCAGTCAAGCAGGAGACAGACTTTGGTGCACTGCCCCTTTATCCAGGAAGCTCATAATAAGAGCAAGAGACTTTCTTGATCAGTTAAAGAGTGGGTGAAAAACAGGCCCTGGTGTTCACTGTCAACATTGATTTTCACTGATATTTTCTTTGAGTTGACCTAACTTATTTTCTGGAACTTGACTCTCTTCCAAAGACAATGAAATCTGGCCACTGATTCAGCCAGCTGTGAAGCTTCCCCTCTTACCCATCTCTAGCCACATGGTCTCTAGACACATTCCCTGGCCTGTGTGTGGATGAGGGTTGCCAGTAGCTGTGCTGGAAACACACTGGGGAAGGCTGCTGTGTGTACCTGAGGACCCAGTGGGGAGACAGAGACAGGCTGTCAGAGCGAGAGAGTGGGGTCGAGTAGCAAAGGCCTACAGAAGGAGTAGTCATATAGACTTAGTCCAAAGCTTAATAAAAAGTACCGACTACCCTGAGTTCTTCACAGTCCAGCCTAGAAGATTCACCTCCTTTCTTATCTCCTCCTTTTGTAACACATTGTCCAGATCATTCTTTTGGCTGCTTAGTTGGATACAAGAATGTCTAACTTGGTTAATCAACCACTTCAAGTGAACTGATTTTCTGGGGGCTTGGTGGTTGCCTGACTGCCAAAGATAAATCTATTTACTGATAAAGACACCATGTATTTCCTTCTTTCCTCCCTTCCTCTTTTCTTCTTTTTTCCTCCCTCCATTCCTTGCTATCTACCTTCTTTCCTTCCTTCTTTTCTGTGCTTATCTGTGTTATGAGGACAATGTTAGGCATAGAGCACCAATGAGAAATGTGTACGTGAAAAAAAATGAAGGGAACAATGGTGCTTTGGGGAATTTTTTGGCACATACTTATGCCCATTTTTTTTGCTCATGGGTTGAGCTGGGCAAATACTATGTACATAGTGCTGTGGCCTAGAGAGAGAAGTGCAGAGTCGAGTTAAATCAGGAAGGTCACACAGATGGGCTGAATAATCAAGAAAGAGCCAATACGATCCTGGGCAAACAGTGTTGAGCCTAAAGTCTAAAGGGCAAGATGAGGTCAGAAGCTAGGGGCAGCAGGAGAAGGAGAGCATGCAAAGAGCAACAGGTTAAGGAGGGGTTTCAGCATCCAGACTGTGATGGGGCGAAAACTCTGGAGTCTTCCTACGCAGGCTCTGTTGTTCGGCGGTCGGGTCAGCCCATGGGTCAGTCTGAAGGAATCGACTGACTTGTGGGTTGTGGATTAGCATCCCCAGGGATTTACAAGTGAGGAAGCAAATAAAATGGAGGACTTAGGACCCTGGGAATCTGTGCTGATCACCACGCAGAAGTATCAGAACCTCTTCTGGGCCCAGGGGTGTTTCCTACTTTTTATCCCTGTCCTTCATCTGATTTCTCTTCAAAAGCAAATTGTTTTTGTGGTCCAAGACTGACTTAATCACCCTTACATTTTCTTTTCAGGGTGTAATGGCACTGCTTAATAGATGGCCTTAAGAGCTAGGAGAGATTAGGGAAAACTTCCCCAAGGAAGTGATAGTTAAGCTGGTCCGTCAAAGGCAGGGAAGAGTATTTTAAGCAGAAGGAATCCAGCCATTCCTTTTGATTGACTGGTAATTGGCATTTAGCTGTTGGAGCAAAACTTGCAAAGTCTATTTTTTTTGTTCTTTATTTTTATCAGACACTCTAATCAATTTAATATAATTAGATCAAGCTATTTTGGAATTAAGACAATGCATGCATGTATTCTTTCTAATTTGATTTAAAAGTTTTGGGTCTCTGCATGGATTTTGAGGTTAGAATGTCAATAGACTCTTCTATAGTCTTCCTCCCACAGCTCAGTGTCAGCCACAAGCATTATGCTTCTAATGAAACAGAAATCTTATAAGTACTTCTCTTTTAGTAACAAAACCACAGTTTTAATAATGGACAACAATGCATTTTTTTTTAAAGATTTGTTAATCTCCCCCCCCCTGCCCCATTGTGTGCTCTCTGTGTCCATTCACTGTGTGTTCTTCTGTGTCTGCTTGTCTTCTCTTTAGGTGGCACCAAGAACCGAACCTGGGACCTTCCGGAGTAAGAGAGAGGTGTTCAGTCTCTTGTGCCACCTCGGCTTCCTGGTCTGCTGCATCTCTTATTGTCTCTCCTCTGTGTCTCTTTTTGTTGTGTCTTCTTGCTGCACCAGCTCCCCATGCAGGCCAGCACTCCTGCACATGAGTGCGGGCCAGCTTACCTTCACTAGGAGGCCCCGGGAATCGAACCCTGGACCTCCTGTATGGTACACGGGAGCCCAATCACTTGAGCCACATCTGCTTCCCAGCAATGCATTTTTAAAAGCCCCCATCTTTAGCTGAAAATGATCATGGGACTACATTCTGTTCAGTGAACTGCAATCAGAAGTGTTGTGCAGGAATTTTGGAAGTAAGGTAGAGATGCAATCTTCTTATGCTATTTCTGCTTCTTGCATGGGGATGTGGTGGTTGGATCCGCAGAGTCACCTGGGATCATGAGGCAATGAGGTAAGGACGGTGGAGCAGAAAGATAGAAGAATCTGGGTCCTGATGTCCCAGGAACTGCTATTCCAGTCACACTCTGGACCACCGTTACATGCAGCTGAATCTAATCCTAACTGATAGAAAGAGGTAAAACCAAATCCATTTTAGACAAAAAGAAAATCATAGTAGAGCTAGAAAGAAACCAACGGTCTTACAGGAAGAAAATCAGAGCCAGAGCTGCAAAATGGTTTGCAGCATTCATCAAGCAAACATTGACTGAGCATGCCCTAGGGATGAGACTTTCTGCAGAAGCTGGCAGCACAGTGCTGATGCAGGGCGATTCTCACTCTCCCGAGGCAGAAATGGAGCTGGGTGGACCAGCCGCTTTCCACCCCACACTGTGGACTTAGCGTTGCATCAGGGTTGGACTTTGTGGTGGGTCTTGTCCAGTGACCCCAAGCCAGGGGCTAGATGGCTAAGGGACAGGGAAGAGAGAGGGTCAAGGAATTGTTTGCCTGGGGCTGTCTTGTAACTTGGAGAAAAGCAGAAGAAGCAAGAGAAGAAATGATTGTATTAATTTTGCTGTATTCAAGACTAAAGAGAATGCATATAGAAAAATACACAGATGTTCATTTTTTCTTTTCCTAACAAGCACACATGTGTAAAAACACACTCAAACACACACGTACACACACACAGCACACATAGACACAGGAAGCCTTTTCAGGATTACATTTCTTTTGCTCCTTTAAAAACATCTTGTGTGTGTGGGTGTGTATTCATGTGGTAGGGGTGGGGGAATGAGGGTGGGATGGAGTGGGGGCAAAAAAACAATACAGCCTCTGGGGGTCCCTGGGGAGAATCTCTGAATTCCCTGGGATAGGAAGTTCCTGTAGAACGCAGGAGTCACTTAAATTCCCACCACACAACAAAGGACGGGTAGCCCAGATAAAAGGAGAGTCGGGTGGGGGTGGGGGAGATGGAAAGGAAAAAAAAACCCACCTCACCCTGGTTTAGGGAAGCAGGTGCACCCAATATAAACAATATCATTTCTTCTATTATTTGTAGAGTTCAGGAACAAAACAAAACAATACAATGCTCAACTCCTCCCCTCTGATTAGGGGGTGGGGCGGGTGGGAGGGCCTCCAAGGATGCTCACTGCAAGGAAATAAAAATGTGGTTTCTCAGCATATGTACCAGCATAGTTGCAAGCTAAATTAAAAACTAACCAGCAAAAAGAAAATCTTCAGACTCCTAAGCAATTGAGAACATAGAGCCAAATCGAGATAAAACACCTCAAAATCTTACCTTTGAATGTGTTTGTGGTCAGCCTCCCAAATCATCCTCAGAGTTTATGAAGTTTAAGCAGCTCATCCCACCCCACCCCACTCGTGCCCCCCACTATTTACAGGCTTATCTTCAGCTTTAAAACAATCAGCTGAGGATGAAGTTGTTTCTATTCGTGGTTGCCACTAGTAGGTGAGGGTGTGGGTGCATCTGGAAGCAAGGAACACAGGTAAAATCAGAGGCAGATTTACATGAGCCTGAAAAAGTTTAAGCTTCAGGGGCCCCCACTTGCACAGATCCCCGCTGAAGCCCATGAGGGGCTGTGGCAATGTCCACATGGTCCTGTACTTTTGCAAAATATGGAAAAATAAATTATTTTTGTACTCTAAGTCTTAAAATGGGCCCCAAATGCTGTAAGTTTCAGGCCCTACAAAATCTGGATCTACTAGGATTGGACTTTATTAAAGTTTCCATTAAAAATCTTTCTTATTGAAAACTAAATCCCTTTAGCTCTTAGACTATAAGGATGATCATTAGATATACACAGTGAGTAGCCAAGCCTGGAAGTCTTACCTGACTACTCTGGGCCAAAAAGTGTGCTTTGGCAATGAATAGATTGAAGAGCTGTAACTTGGGGAACGCCGGTGAGTTTTGATAAGGAGCACTCTTTGATAAGTGCAGTAAAATTGAAAGTTCAGATCTTCCTCTTGCTAAAATCTTTCGTGGCCTAGCAGGGATCTGGGATAGAGCTGCAGTTACACGTTGTATTTTATCATATAGTATTTTAATGATATTTTGGCCAAAGAATCCAAGGCTTGAAGGATTGCTCTTCACTTCTGCAGCAGGGTGGGGTGGGGATGAGGATTTATTTGGAGCAGCCGGGCTGGCTTTGCCGAAGGATGCAGGCAGGCGGGCTTGTGTTTATCTAGGGGATGGTAACCAATTTATTGGAAGGACTCAGTTTCCTTCAGGAAAAAAAAAAAAAAAACTCAAGGGAAGAGGAAATTGAGAAAGACAAGGACAACCAACCTCAAAAGAGAGGGGTTATTTTGCATACGACTTGGTGTCTGTCCTATATATTTTCTTCCAGTTTGGACCCCAACTTGTCATTTCAGGGCCTCTAACAAAACAAAATAAAACAAAACAAAACAAAAGCCCCAGGGAGAAGGGAGTCAAACAGCAGTGTATCTGGAAAGGTGACAGGGAAGGCCTGGCAGCTTTGGGGCGACACAGGCAATTCCGGTAGCAGCTGCTAAGTAGGAGAGGAGAAAAATGTCACCTCCGGGCCAGAGGAATATGCGAGCCACCTGCAGACCCCTAAAAGAAGGTACCCAGGAGGAACTGAGCTTGAGAGTAACAGCTACCACAACAAAATAATAGTAATGACAAAGTTTACAGAAGAGCATATGATCACTCTGGGCCAGGCTCAGGACACCTGATATGCCTTTATATTCACAGCACAGTAAAGCAGGCTCAATTATTATAGTCACTTCACAGATGAGGAAACCGAGTCTCCATTCAGGGTAGTATCTTACCCCGGACCAGCACCCAGCTAGTACACACTGGGACTGCAGTTCTCACCTGGCCCACCTGAATCTAGAATCCACATTGTTCATATCCGTGTTCATTGGTAGTGGGTATAGATGAAGCCAAAGAAGTAGTGTTTTGTCGTTCTGACTGTAAGTTAATTTTAACCACCAGACTGCTGGTGTGATCTGGAAAACATATATTACTATGAAAATTAATGTGATTGTTCCTTCATTCTTCATTTATTCATTCAAAACTATTTACTGAACACCTATAGGTGAGAGCTGTGCTATGCTGACTGGTGTCCTTCCCCTTTAAGAGGTTCATGTGTTAAAATTCCAAGTCTGTGCCATGATGGATCTCTTAGATGTTTCCTCTTGTTATTTTGTTATATTTTCCCCGCTTCTAGGGAGTTTTCCCCCCATGATTGTTGCTTTCATCCATTTAACCTCAAGCAGGAACCATCTTCTTCGTTGGGTATGTTTAAATAATTATGACCTTAGTTTATTTCTAGAAAGTCAAGCCAAATTGTAAAGGTTGAATCATGCCTCTCTGACTGAAGGGAGGAAATTGGAAAAATGTTCTGCCAAAATGTGCTTACTGATTTACTGCCATTGTATATACAAAAGTTGAGGTTTATTGTCTGCCTGAGAACTCAGCCATCTATAGCTAAGTCATTGTCCTCTACAGGTAACTTAAACTGATTAGTAGATATATGTGTC
Organism: Cabassous unicinctus; assembly: GCA_029593785.1. NCBI lineage: Eukaryota > Metazoa > Chordata > Mammalia > Cingulata > Chlamyphoridae > Cabassous > Cabassous unicinctus. The sequence goes on along the minus strand of JAQZBX010011714.1, from coordinate 26,538 downwards.
ACTGTTTCAGCAAAAAGAAAGGTATTTTAACTTCATGAAGGTAGAGGACCCTTTCTTATGCACCATACTTTCTGAGAAGATAGAATTCATGGAAAATGTAATGGTTGAACCAGGATTTCCACAATTCAAAAGCCATGGCTGGCAAGGTTTGTCTGCTGAATGAGAACATAGTTTGGCCTTTAAATTTGCCTATTGTTTATAACATTTCATGGAAACTCTGACTTTGGAAAGGTACAAGTTGTGATTCTGAGTATATATAAAACTTGTTGGGGAGGGGGGAAATCATAAGTTTAGGGGGAACCTATTCTGTTCTGGATAAAAATAGTTCTACTCACTCTTTTGCTCTGCAAGGAAAACATCAATTAGATGGAACAATGTTCCCCACAGACCATAGATGCCGTGTTGTCTCTGTACACCTCCTTTGAATTCGCTTTGGACTGCCCTGTGTCTTCTGTTAGGAGGAAATTATCAACAACAAGAGGAAATCCTGTACTAGTATTGAATAGTCCTTATTTTAAAGGTACTTCCCTTCTTGTGGGAATTGTATGTAAGCAGAACAACACTATAAAATGTCTGAATTATTTTACAAGGTTTGACTTTCAGCCCCATTTTTTTTTCTCTTTTAAAAAGATTGGCTTATTGTGCTTAAGATATGGTCAATTGTTGGGCTAGAGAGCATTCTTCTCGAGCTGTATGAACTTCGGTAAGGTGGGGTGGAGGTTAAAGCCCATTGGCCACAGGAAGCAGGAGGTCCTTAGAGACACCCGTTATTCTAGAGCACACAATGACTAATAAATGCTAAAATTACCCTGGAAAGAGCCCTTTGAGTCACAAACATTTGCCCCTTTCTGAGCAGAGCTACACTCTCTTCAAGCTGGAGGAAACTGGGTAAGCCTGCCCATGAGTCTCCACCAGTTGGTTCTGCTCAGCCAAAGGTTGGAGGGGGAGGCATGACGGGATCTTGAAGACTTAGCCTGAAAAAAATAATTTTGAAACTGACTTTTATGCCTCTGAGAGTAGCTAGTTTTTACCTATGGGTAAGAAGTCACTTAGAAGCAGACGGAGCCCAAGAGCATAGTCTTTACCTCAAAATCTTGATTCTCCTCTGGATCATGAAACCACTAAATAGCAACGTAAGGGCTGACTAATGCCAGGTTCTAGGTGCTGACCACTAACACAGTGCTTCCCAAATGTTCCTGCTAAAGCACTCACAGAAGCAGAGAAGCACTAAGAGACACAGCTGGAGGCCCAGCAGTTTTAGCCCAAAGTAGCCAGGTGCAAGTGCACATGTTCTTTGAGTTCTTGAATCTTGTCTTAAAAAACACCTAAATACTCTTGCATTCTACCCCACTCTATATCAATGTTGGCTTCCATATAAAAACCTTCCAGTAAATTCAGTGCTTCAACACTGAACAGTAGAACTTTCTGATACAATAGCCGCTAGCCGCATACGGCTATTGAGCACTTGAAATGTGGCTGGTGGGACTGAGAAACCGAATTTTTTATTGCATTTAATTTTAATTTTAATTTCAATGTCAAAAGCCATGTTTAGCTTGTGGCCCCCATACTGAATGGTGCAGTTCTAGACTGATGAACTGTGTTTAGCCAGTGGCTTCATGGATTGTTTTCATCCAGTAGCAATTTTTTTCAACATCTCAGTCTGGGCATTGATAGGTCTTGAAATGCTCAGGCCAGCTGCAATGCTGACTATCCTGCCATTCTCCGTTGTGGGTCACGGGCTCCTAGCAAACACCACACTGCTCACCAGCCAGCAGCTTCTCTGTGGCTTGGTCCGAATGGCCTTTTCCTTACATCCGATCCCAAGCAGCAACTATATCAAGCCATATGAAACCCAAAGAAGCTCCTCAGTAGGAAAACGGGGTGATCCCCGCTCAGGGGCTAACCCCGAATTGAAGCCACTGCAGCCCTCAGTTTCTCAGGCTGACAGTGTATTGTGTTTTCACAGGGAACACAGAATAGTTCCTGCAGCCGTTGTCCTCTGCGGAGTCATCTCACAATTCCCCAGCAGGAATCACTCTAAGCACAGCGCTTGCCAAAAGCCTGGGCTTCTATCTGCTTTTCAGTGGTTGTGTTGAAATTCCCCTTCACATCCCTTAGCTTATGAAACTTGACAGTCCCAACATCGCATTCCTTTAGACAAGAGCATTCTCAGGTACTTTTGAGCCACTTGCAGGATTTTGTTATCTTTTTACCAGTCCTCTAAGTGCTCTGCTTCTGTAACTCCCATCCCCCATATCGGGTGAATCTTAGATCAAAGAAGCCCAGAGCAGTTGCATACTCTCGATCTTCTGAAAGAAATTCCACTAATATTTGGTGTACTCCAGTTTATTCAAAAGAATCAGGGAATAGGTCATTCTGATTAATAGATGATTTTAGCTTACTGAGTAACTATACCTGCCAAATGTAGGTTAGCCAATTTTCAAGGGACTCAGCACAATGAAAGAGTCTTAACAATGAAGCTATTCTAAATGTAATGCAATCTTTCTTTGGTGGCTTAGAAGGCATTTCAGGGTCTTGCAATGCCTTAGAGTCATCATTATGAACAGTAATTACCCTTGAATAGTACAGCATGGAATAATTATGTTTATCTTGGTTTTCCAGTAAGTTGGATGCAAGATAAACAGACATTCACTGCAAATAAAGCAATTTCTAATTTTATTTTTAATGTAATCACATTTTAATTCTCTGGGCTCTATGTGAGTTAAATTTATTATGTTACATTATTAACATTAATAGTTCTCATATGGAATGTTTTCAAATTTACTTACATATTCTAAGGATTTGACTAGAAATCTGGAAACATACCTTTTAGGTAAAGGTGTTTTTGATGCAACAGGGGCAATCCAGAAAGTTCAGTATAAACCAGACTTTTTTTTTAGGAGGTACCAGGAATTGAACCCGGGGACCTCGTACTTGGGAGGCAGGCTCTCATCCACTGAGCTACACTCTCTCCCATAAATCAGACTTTTGAAGAATAAATCTTGTGTAAGGATATTTATTTTTATGATTATGAAAATAGTGTATTCATCTTTACAAATCTGGAAAGAACAGAAAGCTTTAAGAATTTGAATTCATAATCTCATCACAATAAATAACAACTGTAACATTTTGGTGTGTTTTTCTCTCAGTGCTTTTTCTACACATGTAAATACAAACATACTCTTTTACATATTCACAAAACAATGATATGCTTTCATATCATGCTTCTTTTATTTATGATTTGCCATGTCACTGAAGTCTTTGACAACAATTTTATATTGAAACACTATAACCTACTTAAGCATTTCCCTTCTTTGACATATACTTGTTTCCGTTTTCTCACCATAATAAGTAAAAATGCTGTGAAGATCTTTGCTTATAAATTTTTTTAAAGGATTTATTTTATTATTTATTTATTTCCAACCCCCCCCCCGCCATGGTTTGTGCTCACTGTCTGCTCTCTGTGTCTGCTCATCTTCTTTTAGGAGGCACTGGGAAACGATTCCAGTACCTCCCATGTGGGAGGGAGGTGCCCAATCTCTTGAGCCACATCTGCTCCCTGCTTGTTGTATCTCTCATTGTGTTTCCTTGTTGTGTCTCCTCATTGTGTCATCTTGAGTCAGTTGGCCACGCCAGCTTGCTGTCTTGCTCGTCTTCTTTAGAAGGCACTAGGAACTGAGCCCCGGACCACCATGTAGTCGGTGGGTGCCCAACTGCTTGAGCCACATCCGCTTCCCTGTTCATAAATTTTCGAGCAGATTTCAGACTATTTCCTTAGTGAATATTCCTACAGATATTGCTTGCAAAGAATGTGAACAGTTTTAAAAGCCTGACCGTGTATTGCACAATATGTTTTAAGAGTTTGAACTAGCTTTCTTTTCCATCGGCGACACATGGCAATGTCCCACAGTAATCCCTGCAGTAGGAGGCAGTGTACTGGGTTGGCAAAGCTGTGAGCTGAAGCTATGGAATCTGAGCGGTCTGGGTGGGGCTGGCCCCTACTTTCCTCACTCTGGGACCTGGTCAAGTTAATGTTTCTGAGTCTCAGTTTCTCAAAATGTAAATGGGTTGACATGAGGAATAAATGAGGTGCTAATAAATTATTTAGTATATTAGTTACTATATAGTAAATGCTCAATAAATGGTAGCTATAAGTATTATTCATGGTTAAAACTTCTATCCTGCCGTGCTAATGCTAATGGCAAAACGGTATCTCATGTCATTTTATTTGATATTTGAATTTTTAAAAAACTTAATAATGGTATTTTTTTTTTATTATTACAAAAGTAGTGACAGAAAAATTAGAAAATACAAGTCAGCACAAGAGGGAAAACATCCATTATCCCAACAATCTCAACTTTTTGATTATTTGCTTCTGTACCTATTTTTTTTTTTTTTTGGAGGGGGTATAATTTTATTGACATCTTTCTTTATATATTCTATGGCTATTGCATTCTTTTTGAGCTGTTTCTTTTCCTTGCATTGATTTTAGTAATTAATTTTTCCTGGACAAACACCCTTTTGTGGAGTCTTCAAAATTATCTGGTATGGAGATTTACATAGTATTCTATTTTAAAAACATATCTCATAAATTGCTTTTCTCACCTGGTGTCAGAGAGTGGGAGGTGTGAAAATCTTCCCACCTTCTTCCAGGTGGGCAGATTTACTCTGTTTTCAAGTGGTCTTGCCTTTGTATTGCAGGAATCATGCTCCTGCATCCAGTTTCTTTGGTCTCGAAGTCCCTGAAAATTCCTCCTAATCAGGCACTCTTTCAAACGTGGCCCCCAGTCTTCAACGTACTGTGCTTTCCTTTCCTCCCTTCTTTCCACCTGCTTCCTCACCCCCATGACCCCCTCCCACTATTTCCTGGGAAGTTGGGAGAGACTGTCTCAAACAGCCAGATGCTATGTTATGCCAAAACCCAGAATATATCTTGAAAAGATATTTTAAAAATCAAAAAAATGGTAGTGCCCTTTACTCTTTTAAATTAATGCATATTGAATGAATTTTACTATGATTGGTGCTTTGGGAAATAAAAAATGAATGTTCTCACAAATTCTACAGTTTAGTGGGAGAGAGAAAAGACATATTCACGTAACTGCAATTCAATGAAGACAGTGTGAAATGATGTAAGATAAAATGCTTGGGGAATTTAGAGGGAGAATTTATTATCAAATGGTCAAGAAACCAGGAAAGTTTCTTGAGGAAGTGGCCTTTGTGCTAAACCTTGAAGGATGGGGATCTGAACAAGTTATGAATGGGTTAGAAAAGGAATTCCAAGAAAAACCCAGAGTAGGAACAAGGCCCAGAGGTAGCAGCAAGCATAGTGGGTATGGGAGATTGTGGCAAATTGAGCTATGGATCCAAGAAAATACATGTACTTGATCTTAATCCATTCCTGTGGGTGGGAACCCATTGTAAATAGGACTGTTTGAAGATTTTTTAGTTATGGTGTGGCCAAGTGATTCAGGATTTTTAAATTTAAAATTTTAAGTTTTTTAGGGTAAGCAAGGGAGTAAAGAGTTTATTAAGAAACAAGAAAACTAGAAATGAGGTAAATATACAACCTGAGACATGGATTGCAAGAGTGCTACAGGGTGAGGTACGCACATGGGGCTACAGGTTAGGCCTTTTTAGACCTTTCCTCCTCCCCCTTCCTAATGTTGGGGAGGGGCCCCCAGCTGTTTGCTGTTCTGATTGGTTGCCTTACGATCCCCACCTGTTAGCTTTCAGGGGACCAATGGGAGGCCTGTTTGGAGTTATCTGGGGCTTCCCCTTGACCCCAGAAAGAGTTCCAAATGGAACCTTGTGGCAAGGGTCTCAGCAGGGTCTTTCTGGCTTTGTTCTTTAGTAGCAGCCTCAGGGGGTTTCTGGGTGAGGTCTCACAGTCCTGTTTTCTGCTGGGTCCCAGCTGTCTCTTCCCTTTCCCCTATACTATCTGCCTCAAATCCCCCCTCAGAGAGTTTACACCCTTATTCTTATGGGACAGCTGAAGGGTGATGGTCATTCTTCTGTAGTTGCTTCCTGCTGGTTAGTGGGAGTAGGCCTTTCCTGGCAGAGTATAAAAACCTCTGGCTATTTTATTGAGGTTGAGGGAAGATGGGTCTGGCACTGTGGTTGGAACTGGATGAAATCCCTGCATGACTAATATCTTGCTCTGGAAGGCATTGATTCTGGAAGAAATAAACTTAGAATATTGAAGATACATGGTCCTACTAAAAGTATAAAGAAGATGGTGGTGGGAAGCGGATGTGGCTCAAGTGATTGGGCTCCCATCTACCATATGGGAGGTCCAGGGTTCGATTCCCGGGACCTCCTGGTGAAAAGCAAGCTGGTCCATGCGGCAAACTGGCCCAAGTGGAGTGCTGGCCCGTGTAGGAGTACTGGCCTGCACAGAGAACTGGCACAGCAAGATGATGCAACAGAAAGAGACACAGAAGAGAGTCAATAAGAGATACAGCAGACCAGGGAACTGAGGTGGTACAGGAGATTGAGCAGCATCTCTCCACTCCAGAAGGTCCTGGGATCAGTTCTCGGTGCCGCCTGAAGAGAAGACAAGCAGACACAGAATGTACAGAGTGGACAGCGAGTGCAAAAACAACGAGGGGGGGCAGAGAGATATAAATAAATAAATCTTTTTTTTTTTTTTAAAGAAGATGGTGGTAAGCAGACCCAAAATGGGGGCTAGCCATGCCATACTGGATCACAAGAGTGAGAAAGACCAGGTGCCTTCAGAAGTTGCATCCTCCTAAAGTTGATGGGAAATAGCATTCTTCCTCGAGTTCTTTTATGCTGTTGGTTAACTCTAGGAAGAGATTGTGGTAGACCTGCTGGGTTTGGTATAAACTGCCAACCCCAGTCAGTATGTTTTCATCCTAATACTGAAGTCCTTATAAAGAGAAAGCCACAGGAAGTATCTGGAAGATGGAAGTCAGCAGGAATGGGAAGAGAAAGGCGAGGACATTGCTGTGTGACAGGAAAGCCAAGAAACCCAAAGATTGCCGGCCAGTCAGGCTGCTATTGACTCCAGGAGGAATCCAGCCATCCAGCCTCTGAAACTGTGCTGGTCTGAGTCTTTTGTGGACCCCAGAAAATTATGTTATTGAGCTAAGACATTCCTTTGCATGTAAACCTACTGTATGTGAGACCTTTTGATTAGATCCAGTTAAGGGATCTTTTGATTATATCACTTCTGCTAAGGACATTTGATTAGATTATGGGACCCAGGGTGTGTCTTAATCCTTTACTGAACTCCTATATTAACAGAGGAGAAGGGAGAGAAAGAGAGCTGCCATTTTACCCTGCCATGTGAGAGAGGTCTCTAGAATCACGTGCAGCCATAGAAAGACAGAGAGAAGCCACAAATGGAGCACCCCAAAGCAGAACTAGCCACAGGCCCAGAAGAGTGGGGAGAGACGAGTGGGCCACCATTGTGCCCTGCCATGTGCCTGATTGCCCACAGCTGCAATTTGGTGAGATAGTATCTCTTGATGATATCTTGATTTGAATATTTTCACAGCCTTGTAACTATAAGCTTTTACCCTAATAAATTCCCACTAATAAATCCCCCTTGTAAAAGCCAACCCATTTCTGGTATTTTACATTAGCAGCCTGTAGCAAACTAAAACAGAAATCATGAGATAGTAAATGCTTATTGTTAAGCCAACCAATTGTGTGGTATTTGTTATAGTAGCCTGGAAATGAAAACAGAGATGTTTGGTAGTTCATTTAGCTGGAATGTAGGGTGGGTTGATCCTAGAGGTCCTTGAATGCTCAGCTAACAAGGCTGGTCCCATGAAACGTTTTGAGGGAAATGAATAGAGCTTTGCCTGAGGAATATTAATCTGGAAAGACTTTGCAGATTGGACCAGGGACAAGAGAACCTGGAGCAGGACTCTCTGACACAGCCCTGCCTATAGAACCCAGAGAGGCAGGACCGAATGAAGTTATAGGGAGTGAGTTTTCGTCATGTTACAAGGAAACATTTCTTCTATCATTTTTCTTGAAACACATGGTCCTCAGTCCAAATTCCATCCCCACCTCTCATTTTGAATAGAGATATGGATTTTGAAAGCTAACATGATTTGTTCTCTTACTATGTGCCAGACACTGTTCTAAGTACTTTTCAATCTTTTATGCTCACAAGTACCCCACAGATAGGTATGATTATTATGCCCCATTTTGCTGATGAGGTTATTGAGGTACAAGGAGATGAGGAAACTTTCAGAGTTCAAACCTGTGACAAGAGGCTGAGGGTATGGACCCATGCTGGGTCTGACTCCAGAGCCCAGGCTCTGTGCCACCATGTGATGCCATCAGAATTACAGAGAGACACCCCTGGCACAAGACAGTCAGCCAACCAATCACAGGTTAATGGGCGACTGGCTCTCACCCTCGATGCCCACAAACAGGAGTTGTGGGGCTTGTGGCAGGTGGGGTAGGACAGCCTCTGCTCAGAGGACACCCACTTTCTCCTCAGCTCTAGCTGGTGGCTGCCATGTAGGAAAATGGGCCAGCACCACTGGCATTTTCAAATGTTAATAGGAGTTGAGCTCCTGCCTACCACGTGGGAAGTCCCAGGTTCGGTTCCCAGTGCCTCCTGGAGAAGACAGAGAGCTGGCACAACGGGCAGGCACAGTGAACTGATGCAACAAGTTGACGCAACAAAGGAGACACAAAGAGGAAAGACAATGAGAGACAAAACCAAAGCAGGGATCTGAGGTGGCTCAAGCCCCTGAGCCCCTCTCTCTCACATGGGAGGTCCTAGGTTCGGTTCCTGGTGCCTCCTAAAGAGAAGAGAAGCCGACACAGAGAGCACACAGCAAATGGACACAGAGAGCAGACAGCTAGTGCAAACAACGAGGGGGAGGGGAATAAATAGAATAAATCTTTAAAAAAAACGTTAACAGGAGCTGGAAATACAGATTTTTGTGTCACATTTCCTGAATGTTAAATGTTGGCTCAAATGTATTTAAACATAACGTGAGGCCAAATAAAACACCTCTGTGGACTGAACTGGGCCCACAGGCTGACACTGGTTATCCCTAGATGAGAGCCCAGGGGGCCAGTTAAGAGGCACCCGCAGAAATCTAGGCAGGGGTAAGGAGGGACTGAGCAGGTACCACCCAGGGGTAAGAAGTTAAGAGAGCTGCACTTTATGTAAGGGATCTCCCTTTCTTAGCATAGGAGGAAAGCCAGGCACAATTGTACTGGGTCCTTGTGAGACAGAGTTTTCCTGGCACTCTGACACAGATTAGAAAAATCTTTTTCTCCTGTCAGATGTCATATTTACCCGCTGCACAGAGCCTGGCCCAGGGGGACTGGAAGATGAACGTGGAGAGAACTGGGATTTGCACATCTGCATTTGGTGCTGTGCTCCAATGCGCTGGCGAATGGCAGTTCTATCAGGATTTTTGCACTTCCAATAGAAGCATGGGTTGATAAAAGGGCTAATTTCTAAAAGGTGTCCAAGCATATGGTCTCTCTTGTATGTTGTTTAGATTAGATAACTAGACTAGATCGGTTCTTGTAAAATTTGTAGTCAGCTTCGTTTCCTGGTTCTCACACACCAGCCTGACATTGTTGTGTTTGGATTCACAACATTGCAAGGGGAAGTTTACATCCCCACCCAGACAGCTGTGCTCATTGAAATAGAAGGAACGATGATGATGTTTATTTCCGGAACGGTAAAACACAGAAACCCCTGCTCTCTAAAAATAGGTCACTCTTGTACTTAGAGGTGAATGGAAACTGTTTACCTAAACTCAGAACTGTCTGACAATGGTTCTCCGAAGTTAGAATAAGTTGGAAAAGAGTCATACATTATTTTGAAAGTATTGAAAATGAGAAGTCTTTGAAATTCTGCAGTTTTTAAAATTTCTGGCCTAATCAGAATATTTGGATTCAGCCAAGAGACTATTTTCATGGATTTACTCTAAAGCTGGCCAAGCCTGGGAGATCATGGCTATAGCTAGTCCTTCTTTCATGAGTTCTAAATGAAAATTGCTTGGATGTTGCATGAACTATGACCTTCTGGCAAAGTTTCCAAGGCTGCCTTTAATTCCAAGCCATTTGGGTTTATTTGGGAGTAAAACGAAGGGTACAGAGGATTCGTTTTTACCAGTATAAGATCTCTTCTGGGGGCCCTAGGGAAGCAAGATAATCCTCTTTGGGGTTGGCTTTAAAAAGATCCCAAAACTTTCACCCTCCAAATCTCAAAGTGAAACTTAGTTCTCTGGACAAGTTGAGCTCTCTGAGAAGAGTGTCAGGTTGGTGGTTATTTGTGCTAACAACAGCTCCTTATCTATGTTCGTCGCTCCTTAGCCCCTGCAGCAGCCTCCCCAACTCCTGTATTGGGGAGCTGTATTTCTCAGTCTCTTCTTTATTGCCCTCACTCTTCCAAGAGCTAATATTGGAAATATAATGAGTGAAAAATTGGGCAGTTCTTAGGAAATGAACTTAGAGACAGGAACAAGTCTCTCTCTTTATAATACCAAAAGATCATTAAAAAAAGTAAAAACAAATGCCTAAAATCCCTCAAATATGTTTTCAAACCTCTTCTTTGGTGTGCAGAAGAGTGCTGCAGAGGCTCAGCTTTCTGTTTTCCAGATAATAGGTTATCTGAGTAGCAGGGTCTGTTAGTCTCCTCACCTGTATCCACTCATGCCTTCTTCCTGAGTAACAGAATTTTAGCTGAGCACAATGCTGCCTAGAATACGACATATGTCCAGCCCCACTTGTAACTTTGAATGGCCTATTAACTTCAGGTGGAATTTGTTGGGAGGGATGTACAGAAAGCTTTCCTTACACCAGGGATGGAGATATGCAGTGCATTCCCTTTTGCCTGCTTGCCCTGCCTTCCTCAGCTGCCTGCCTTGAACATGGTCTTGATGACTAGAGCTTCAGCACCATATTGGATCAAGGGGCGACCTTGGGGATGGAAGAGCCATGCTAAGAATGGTGGAGCAGAAAGGAAGAAGGAGTGTGGGTCCTTGATAGTCCTGTGGTGTCACCCACACAACCCTGGCCTGCTTATCCCTGGAATTCATTCGTGGAAGATCATAATAAACTTTTATCTGGTTTAAGCCACTAATCCTATTTGAGTTACTGTGTTAATTAATGTTGACCCCTTGATTGAGAATTGAATATATTCATGAGGTTTATTACCTAAACAAGTTTAATTAATGCTTGTTGAGAGCAAATTCTTCCTGGACTAAATGTGATGATATGAAAGCATAAAAATAATCTAGGTGCCAAATATGGAACTTGACTTCTAAAGCCTCTGCTAAGAAATCACGTTTTCTGATTTCCCTAGATAGCAGGCAAACTGTTCACACACACACACACACACACGCACACACAAACACACACACGGGTTGTTGGGCTTCAGCTCAGGCAGGTCTGAGTTTGAATTCAGGACTTGGCCCCTAACCAGATGTGTGACCTTGGACAAATCATTTAATTGCTTCCTCTTCCTTCTTCACTTACAAATTGGGGATAAGAATAATTACCTTATATATACATATATGAATGAGATATGCGTAGTATATCTGTACATTATACTGTTAAATGAGATAATGTTTGTACAGCAGGATCTAAGTAAAATATAGTCGGCTAAGTTGACTAAAGTTTAGGAGGAAAAATTTAGAGAGTTGAAGGAGAAACATGGTCCTAAATCTAGACTCAGAAGCCCTTTTCACCATACTTCCAGATTGCTTATTAATTCTCTGGCTTCAAGTCCCTTTCCTCTCTGGCCAGCCAATGCACCATTGCCAGGTCAATCTTCTTAGGCCTGTTTCTGCTTTGAGAACCTGCAATAGCCTAGCATTTAAGACACTGTAAGATCTGGTCAGTTCTTTAGTCTCCTAACGTCATGTTCTAACACTCCAAAATCTAAGCCATCTGGTCCAAGAGTCCCTACCTTCTTTTTGGATCCCACACATTTCTCTTCCCAATTGGAATGCCATGGTACCATCAATTCTCTGCCCATGCAAATATCATACTCCTACAAGTCCAGGTCAAGTTCGTCTCTTCTATGTGGTCTTTCTCAACCATTCCTGCTTTCCTACCCACGAACCACATAACTTCGCTGTTATTTGTTATTGCAAACTATCCTCTGAAGTGCAAAAGTTTTCCCCCTAGTCAAGAGCTGGTTTCCTGTGTGTCGGTCTTGTTAGAAAAAGCAGGAACATGTTTGGCCAATGAACCATGGTGGGGTGGTTTGTAGCCCAGGAAAGATGTCTCACTGAGAGGCATAGCCTAAGGGGATTTTTCACCCCTCAGAGTCAGACCTTCCATCTTACAGCTCCAAAGCCTAGTTTTATTCATTTGTTCACCCAGTGAATGTTTATTGAGTATCTGCCATAAGGAGCTGGATTTTTCAGCCGATCCGTTTTCTTAAGGGCAGACTAAAGTAAGCAAGCTTGTTTGTGAATTAAATAATCAAGTTACTTTGTAAGACCTGGAACTGCTGAGGGAACCAGAGCAGCCTTCTTGACCCTCAGCTGGTGGACTCTCCCTCCGGGGCTTACGTGAGGATCTAAATGGTCACCGGAGGTTGCTTGGTTAGTTAAACGAATTGCCTGTTTCTTGCCCTAGGGTTCTAAGCAGCTGGATGCCCCCACCTCCCCGATGGGGCTCTCTGTGCTTTTGGAGCACTTGAGCCAAGTTCTCAGGAGGGGCCACCCTTTCCAGTGACCTACCGGATGGGGCTTGGACACTCAGCCCCTCCATTTCCCCACCCTACCATCCAGATGATTGACACATTCAGGGAACTACTCTGACTCTTGAAGATGACTTGGCCTATTTTTCCAGGTGCTGATTTTACATTTTGCCTCCCTGAGGTCAATCTTAGCTCCTTATTTTTAAATGCTTCCTGCAGCATCCAACCAAGTACTGACGATTCTGTGCTCCGCTGCCAAGGCGTCCAGCCTCCCCATGGAGAGCAGTGAATGTTTAGCAAATATTTGCCACCAAATATTTGGTATTGAAGAAGGGCAGGCTTCAGAAGATTTGCACTCTGAAGCTCATTGTATTTCATCTGAAAATATAAAAAGCTGTGAATATTTCTTAGGTTGCTAGACAATTCTGAATTATTTGGGTTGGAAAAGGGGAGCTATGATACAGCTGTTCATTCTCTGGCTGTTTTGTGGCTGCTGGGGGTCTCCTCTTTCTGCTCTAAGCTAAACGTGCAAGAACATGAGTGAAGGATAAAAGAGGCCCAGATGCTGCCTCTGGGATTATTGTCTTGGATTGTTGCCATCCATTCGCGATTCTCAGGGGGAAAACCTTGCAGAAATGTCGGTAGTAAAAGGAATATGTGCTTTCAGAGTCTGAAATGGAAGTGGTTAACAGCGTCTTTAAAGGATTGGGGGTGGGGGGATTTGTGGGTTCAAACCTAAGCCCCAAGGCTATGATGAAGGTCTTAACTTTATCCCTTTGGCCAGAGATCATGGCAGCAGTGGGCTCAGCGGGAGAGGGAGCACTCTGCTCTCTTATTGTTGTTGTTGTTACAAACAGGACATGACCTCCAATAATTTTAAAGCTGTTTTTATTTCTTTTTGCTTGAGACAGCTCATCCTGCTCTTGCTGATTGCCTGTGAGGAAAGAGAGAGACAGGAAAATAAAGAGGGAAGGAAGTTCCTACCCTACATTGAATGACCCGTCTCCTTCCCCTGAACCTTCAAGGATTCATTTAAGCATGTTCTCCCCTCCTCCACCTCCAGTCCCATTTCCCCTGACTCAGCCTCCTGCAGCTCCAGGACAGCTGGCCGCCTGATCGCCCACCTGAAGCCTCGGCTCTGCCGCGGCTGCAGACCCATCTGGGTTTGGGGCAGGAAGCAATTAAGCAGACCCAGTCTGTCCCTCCTTACATTGTCAGGTCTCACATCCAGACTTCCTCACTGTTCTACTAACCAGGGATTCTGCTGACGGCTGCGGAGCTATCTCATTGTACTGGGAATTGTAAGAAGTCCACCCTGTCCCCCTCCTTCTCATCTTCTGGGACACCTGCAGCCCACTTCTCCTGCCTGAGCTTCCCCCCGCCCCAGCTCACCACTGCCATATGTCTTAGCTTCTAAATTTGCCATTCTGCTTAGGGCTGAGATTGATAATTGTTATTTTCCTAATCCTATGTAAAGTGCTGTGCAAAATACAGTTTCAAGACAGGTTCTCTAGTCCTCTTCCAACAGAATTGCTGCCCATAAACTCTTCCTATTTTGTAATTTGGGAGCTGACATGGCCAGCGCCACTTGGGACTGGGACTTGCCTTGTTGTGTCCTGGCAGACATCCCTAAACCCGAGCCCTACTGCCCTGTCAGCTGCTCCTGGCCCATTCTGCCAGGCTTCTGGCTGTGGTGGGCTGTGGCTTTTCATTGCTGGGTTCTGCCCTCTGTGGTGATTGTGCTTATTTATTGGACCTGATGGTTTCACCCGAACTCTCGTTAGAGCTCACCATACTCTGTGACTCAGTAAGAGTCGTCTGGACCAGCCAGGATATGGGGCCAGGGGAAGGAGAGAAATTTGACATCCTTTCAAGCTGATAATCTTTAAATTTCGTTCAACATTCATTTTGTGGGGGCAGGGACAGCATGCGTGAGAACTGTTTCTAATTTTCACGTCAGAACTTTGTCTTTTGTGAAAAAGGGACCAGTTTACATTTGACTGTGCGGTAATGAGTCCTGTGTGGTGATCTGAATGAAAATGTGCCACATTTTGATATATTCCAGTAAGATTTTAGCATTCCTCATGGATCGAAGCTCCAGACAACTTAATGGGTTCTGGACTTATATCTTTGCCAGCTGGGTGTTCCTTACCGTTTTGCTGCCTGCAATATGCCGTGCCAGTCTTTGGCTGCGACTCGGCTTGTTCAGATTTTCTGTGTAAAACACCTTGCCAGCCCACTAGCCTTGAGACCCAACCAGCACTTTATGAAGGAATTGTAGCTGCCATAAATGAGGGAAAATTCAGACATCTAGCCTGTCCTCTGGGGGCCAGTAGATTTTCTTGTAGTGACTTCTCCAAGGTTTTTCCCCATCCAGATTAAAATGACCTTTCAAATAAGCCTCCCATCTTATCCCTCAAGACATGTTTCTGCTCTCATAAATTTTACTATAAAGACAATTTTAGGACAAAAAGCCATTTTTGTTTCTTCTCAAGAAAATAGATTTTGACATTTCCATCCTTATGGGAAGATTATGGTGGAAGTCTTTCTGTACAGTCGAATGACCGAATGATGTGGGCGGACTCAAAAGTCCTCAAGAAAACAAAGTAAGTGGCCAACGTCCTCTAAGGCACGATTTATTCTATGATAGTCTTCCAGGTTTTGAGAAGGGCACTGGTGTGACTAGTTTCCGTGGGGCCAACAGGGTCACAGAAAATAGCCAACTATGTTTGGAATCTCTGCACACTGAACACAAGGTTTGGAGCCAGACTGTTCTCATGCCTCTTCTTTGCTCAAGGACCTCTCTAGTAGAACATAATGATGAAGAACGGAGCCCCTGGCAGACTGCCATTTATGATTAGATGTTCACTGTTTTCTTCTTCACAAGACCTTGCTTTTTGAGGGCAGTGATCTGTTTCTTATCCACCTTTCTATACCATAGTAGACAATTAACATTCACTGCCCTGTGCTATTCTATGCATGTTAATAAGTTAAGGAATTTACATAGACAGTAGCCCTGTGAAAGAGGTTTCATTAGTCACATTTTACAGAGGAGGAGCCTGAGGGTTATGTGATTAAGTTATTTACCCCCAAGTCATGCAGCTAGTATTTGGCAGGGC
The DNA here is from genome assembly GCA_029593785.1 of Cabassous unicinctus. Classification (NCBI taxonomy): domain Eukaryota; kingdom Metazoa; phylum Chordata; class Mammalia; order Cingulata; family Chlamyphoridae; genus Cabassous; species Cabassous unicinctus. The sequence goes on along the minus strand of JAQZBX010011714.1, from coordinate 10,758 downwards.
CGATTTAACAACTCAGAATAAGAATCCAGAAAATGATTCCCAAATCTATATGATTGCCAAACTCAAACTCTTAAGCCTGATGCTGCTTTCTATCTCTAATCATGAGCAGAGCTTGGCAGGCATTCAAATATTGTTGTTTGACTGATGCCATGTGTTTCTTTGTCACACGGTTGGCTTAAAGGGTGTTACCAACAGATTTCTAACTCCTTTGATAATAAAAGTGTATCCTTTTTATCTTCTTGTTTTGGGAAGATATTTTTTTTTTCCTCCACCAAATGTATCTCCTTCCCGAGAAATACTTAGTTACCAAGTAAAGGGCATTTAGTTGTTTTTATTTCTCCTTTTGTGGTCATACTTTTTTAAGTTTCTTTTTTTGGAGCATTTGAAATCAGTTCTGGAAAAAATACACAGCTTTCTGAGAAATATGGCAATTTTGGCCCTGTGGGAAAGTGTGACTTTGGCCTCTGGTTACAACTTTTATGGCCTCGGAGCAATGCTCATGTGGGAGGCAGCATACGCTCTTGTTCTACTGTGGATGTGACCAGGCACCAGTGGGAACTGCACATGACTATATTGATTCCAGACCACCAGGGATGGCTAAGTGTAACCTTATGAGCAGGATCAATTTGGATTGTGAGTTTTGTGAGACAGTGGGGCATGGGGAGCCAGAGTTCTGGATACTGAAGAGCAGAGTTAGCAGACCCCAGTTGCACATCTATTTTAATGAATTCAAAAGATTTAAAATATTTTGGCTTTGTGTGCTGACACACCCCAGAGTGAGCTTTGGAAAACCGTCAAGGCTCAGCAACTGGAGGTTTCAGTGGTAGATTGAGACACGTGAGCATGTTGACTAGAATCCCAGCAGATCCTGGAGGGAAAAGATGTGGCTGAGTAAAGGGGTCTGAGTATGCATGGAGTCTAAAATCCGCCTGGGAGATTGGGTAAGGAAGTCTCCTGACTAATTAGTGAGTCTAGCACTTGTCCCTGGGTTGATCCATTAAAATTGTTATGTAAATTACGTAAACCTCCGCCAGAGAAAACTCTCAGTCTCCTAGTCTCCATTGATGTACGATGAAGGTAGGGGAGGAAGGCAGAGCCAGGAAGTCCAGTACATTTCTGAAGAAAATAGAAAAAAGAAGGGCAATGTTGAAGCCACCTTTGCAAATCTGTGAAAGGATGATTCACTTTTAGTTAAGGAAGTGCTAAATTAAAACAATAACATGATACGTGTGCATGGACGTGTGCACACATGCACACACACAAACCCAAATGCTCTATGTTGAAGCCTTAAGCCAGTGCCAAACTTCCAGCCATGTGCAAATTATATTCTTTTTTACAGTGATTGATGAAAAACTTAAGTGTTGCTAAGAAAAGTGTGTAGGAGCTCTCTTTCTCTCTCTCTCTGCCACCCCCCTCTTTTGTGGTATAATAAAATTTTTAAAATTAAAGATGTTGTAGGTTTTCAAAAAGATCATGCAGAAGGTACAGAGTTTCCATTACTGCCCCCCACCAACACAGTTTTTCTTATCCTTGACATTTTGCATTAGTGTTTACAGTTGATGAAACATTATTATATTTATATTATTAACTGTATAATATAGATAATATACATAAGGTGCACTCTGTGTTGTACAGGTCTATTCCAGACACACACACAGAATCTCATCCTCTACTTTACTGTCATTGAAGTTCTGCTGGTATGAGTGGGTTAGCTATTTGCTAGCTGCTCTTGAGCAACAGGTTTTATTTTTTATTCTACAGGTAGTATGTGCTGTTTAACTGATTGATTACTCATATTAAACATTTTCTGAATGCCAAGCATTCCATATAGTTCACAACTCTAGGAGTTAGGTATCCTCACTCCCATCTTATAGAAGAGGAAACTGAAGCTGAGAATGTTCAATGACTTGCACTCAAGGCCACATGGATAGATAGTTTCAGAGCTGGGATTCAAACGTAGGTCTCTCTGACTACAAAGCCCATGGCACTGATGTTTCCTGACTGGGTTTCTTCTCTGTGATAGCTGCTAAGTTGCAGAGGTCAATTAGTAGCCTATTTGTAGCAAATATACAGGATCTGATGAGATGTATCATGCATACTGAAAAACATTATGGCTTTTTTCATTTTCACTACCTTATTTCCCAATTTCCCAGATTTATTTACTTACGTACTTGTGTCTTATTGCAAGCATATATATGTATTAGTCATCCTAAGGGGTGCTGATGCAAAGTACCGGAAATCTGTTGGCTTTATAAAGGGTATTTCTTTGGGGTAAAAGCTTACAGTCACAAGGCCCTAAAGAGTTCAACTTAAGGTACCATAAGAGATACTTTCTCATTCAAAGTCATCTGCCATGCATTGAAGCAAAATGACGTGTGATGTCTTCGAGGCTTCAGCCTGCCTTCGTCCTCTTAAGGCTCCGTGGTCCCAGCTTCTGATTTCAGCTGTAGGCTGACATAAGGCTAGTCCCTCAGGGCTTCTCAGCTGCTCTGTTCTCTTCAGCTGCAAACTATCAGGCTCATCTCTCTTCCTGGGGCCTCTGCCTTGTCTATGGCGCTGTCTCTCTTCCTCTGTGTTCTTCTTCTCTGTGTATCTACCCTGTGTTCTTGATTGAGTGTCCGTTTACGTAGCCCACCAAGGGGGCAGGGACTCAACACTGCATGCCCTAATGATGTGGTCGAATCAAAGCCCTAATCTTGATTTAATAAAGTAAAAGTGAAACCTCTGAATTTAATACAATCAAAGGGGTATCATGCCCAGAGGAACAGACTAGTTTACAAACATAATCATTATCGCCTTTTGGAATTCGTAAATAATATCAAACTGCCACAATATATAACTAATACATGCCCGGAATATTTTTTGGCAAAATTTAAGGAATGTAATAGCAAATGGGAAGGAAATAGCAATGTAAATATATAACTGCAAAATAAGTTAAGATGTCCTACCCTAAATCTCTGGACCCGATAATTGCTAATAGTTTTCCATAGAGTCATCAAATCTTAAACCTAGCATATCACCCAATCCCATTTCTTTGCTACTTCCCTTCTACCCTCCCTCCCTCCCTCCATTTCTTCCTTCCCCCTCCCCTCCCCTCTCCCTCTCCCTCTCCTTTTCCCTCTCCCCCTCTCTCTTTTCAGTTGTAAAAGCCTAAAACCATTGCCAAACTTGTGACTACATGCAAACTATTTTCTTTTTTAATGATTTACTCAAACCAAAATATTGCTAAAGAAATGTGTGGGAGCTTCTTCTGTTCTTTATTCTGGTGTCATGGAAATTCAGTTGACTTTGGTTATAATAGCTCCAACTGTTTTATAACAGGTCATTTTCCCAGGCACAGTGGCAAATGAAACCATCAGGCAGAGCTTGCAAACAATGTAGTTTTATCTATTTTTTGAAAGGAAAAAAATGACCATTTTGGCTACTGTTGGGCATTTTCTTTAACTGGACGCATTCTCTGAAGGCAAACAAATCTTTCAGGTTGGTGATATCCCCAACCCTGTTGTAAGTAATAAAATGGTTATGTCTACCAGCTTTTGGAAGATTAAAAGTTTGGCCTAGCAACATGATCAGTTAAAGGGGTACTGCCTGGTAGGTTCGCAGGTAGGTACACAGAATGACTTTAGTTGGCACAATGGGAGAATTTTTTATTTTAAAAATTTTGTTATTTTAATATGTATTAGGAAAAGTTTAATGAACACATCAAATCTATTATTTTAGGGCTATAATTCCATAGCATAAATCTAAAATTAAAAAAATAAGTTTGAAACAATATTAAGAAATAATCAACCTGGTGGCAGCACACAGAAGTAAATTTATTAAGGTGATAGGCTAATAACTAAAGTCTAGGAAACCTTGAGTGGGAACAATAGTTCGTGGAGCAATATACCTGGAAATTCTGATGACTGTGGTTCATCAGAAGGCCTTGATACTCTTTTTGGCTCTTCTTCACCTCTTGAAACTGCAAAATGTGACCTTCTTGCCCTGAGTAAAGACCGCTTTCACTTGTTTTGTTAGTGTAGTATTGATGGATGTTGTGGCAGTTTAAAGTTCTTTTATGAATCCCATAAAGAGAAAGATTATGTTTTTGAACTAACCCATTCCTGTGGGTGTGAAACCCTTTCAAGTGGACTATATCAGTGAGGCGTGACTCAGGTTGAGTCTCTGCCCTCATACTGGAGCTGATATAAATGAGGACACAGAGATAAAGGAAGCTGCCATATTTTATCCTGCCATGTGAGAGAGAGGACTGTAAAACAAACAAACAAACAAACAAACACACAAACACACACAAAAAACAGAGAAGCTGAGGCCCAGGGAGAGATAAGCCATATGCCTGATAGCTCACAGCTGAACTCAAGAAGAAAGATTGCAGCTGAGACTGGAAAGAGACAAGCCCTATGCCTGGTTGCCCACAGCTGAGCTCCAGAAGACAGTAGATCCTAGAGGGGAAGGCAGAGATTGGTGGTCATCTTCACCATGTGGCAGAACGCTAGGATCAACAGTAGCTGACTTTGGTGAGAAAACATCTCTGATGGTGCCTTGATTTGGACATTTCACGCCCTTGGAACTGTAAGCTTTTACCCCTAATAAATTTTGTATTGTAAAAGCCAACCCATTTCTGGTACTTTGCATTGGCAGCCCTTTGGCACACTAAGACAGATGCCTTGCTTATCAGTTTCTCTATATTGCAGCAAATTCCCTTTATATCTCTCAGGTTACAGATTTTCAGTTTGATCACTGACCTTCAGCATTTTGCTTGCATACCCTCTAACTGAATTTTGAACATTTTAAAAAAGAACATAATATTTTTAATGATAATTTTAAATAGCTGTCAAGGATTTAGTTAGTAATATTTACCATCACCATTGAAGATATTATTGAAGTGAATCAAGATAACATAAATAATTTGGTAAATTTATAAAATTGATACAATATAAAAATGTACTTTAGAAATACAACTTTGAATGAGTTGATCAGAGGTGTGCATATTTATGGCACCTTGATGGAAAGAATTGTCTAATACTCCCTTTATTTTAACGCCACGGTAAGATTCTGAATGGGTAAGAGATAAATAAGCCTTTGTTTTGAATCAAGCAGAAAGAAGAATGATCCTGAAAGGGAAGGTGGGAAAGGATAACTGCCATTACCACAGGGACCTTCTCTGGCAGATCAATTTCAGGAAAGTAGAAGTTGAAGATGTGTTGAAATCCAATCCTTAAAACTATCTAGGGCCCCACGGCCCTTGAAAGACTTAGTCATTTGAAGAGAGCTGAATTAGAACATCAGAAAAGGCCTGACCAGGGCCAGCTCCACGGGCGTGTGACCTGTGCAGTTGCGCAGGTTCCACACTCAGAGTGGCCTTGGGCTTGGTTTAACGCTCTGTTGTCATCATCTCTAAACTCTTGATAAGATTTGAACAAGGGGTCTGCCTTTTCATTTTGGTCGGGTCCCCACAAGATATGTAGCCTGTATAGATCATGAATGTCTGGTATGGTAATCCTTGACAGAGGAAGTAAAATGGCCAGAGGTAGCTGGAGCTGGTTCACACCAGCTTGTGGAAGATGATTTGTTAAATATTTAGGAATTTTTGAGCCAGTTCTTAAACAATTGGTTTGAAATCAGTCTGGTAAATATTTTCCGGTTGGTTATCTTTATATATTATGTTCCCACATAAGGGATCATATTAGCTTCTTGTGTTGTGGTCTGACATGAATAAACCAAAAAGAATCCCCCCAGATGTTGTTGGTAGTTGTTTAAAATCACCCTGCTCTTTTTGCCACTTCCCATTATAGAGATTGGATGGCATAATGTTCTTGCTCCCAATTTCCCTAGTGGCTAAGGGTAGCCATGAGATCTTCTTGTGGTCTATGGGTTATAACAATACTTTATGGGGTAGTTTATAGGAAAGATTGTTTTTATCTGATAAAAATGGAACAGATGTAGCTTGTTCAGTTCCTCCCCATTTCTCCTGGGTGTGATGTTTGGTGTCAGGGAAGGTGCTTTGCAACCATGCGGCAACAAACATGAGACCCACAAGATGGTAGCCCTGATACACTGTCAAGCCTCTCAATCAAATTTAGCAGTTGCTTATTTCCAGACTTCTTCCTATGTGTTAAATCATTGTAAATTAGATTTTCTGTTACTTGCAGCTGAAAGCATTTCTGACTGATACTTGTTCTTCCCGGAGGAAAGAGCTTTAAAGCAAAGGTAAGAGTATAGGATATCTCTATATCTCCTTCCTCTCTAACCACACTCTCCCTCCTTATAGCTAATCTACTAGGAATGTGCCTTTTGAAAGGAAGATCACACTTCTACTGGCCCTTGAATGAAGAAGTTCACCTTACCATGGACAAACCCCATTTGCCAACATCTTTGTGTCCAGTAGCCTATATGACCTTGAATTTCTTCATATATTATTTAACTCTTGGTTCAAAACTTTTACTGAGTGTGAGTCCACATCTCATCAGCTAATTGGATCTTACTTCTAAAGAGCTCAATTGTTCTGCATCTGAACCCCAACCCTGCATATTTAAATGATTATTGTTGCCTTTTTTGATTACCAGTATACCATCTAGTAAAATGTATTTGCCATAGTATTGTATTCCATGGGTAATGGGAAACTTGATTTTTATTTATAAAACCCATAGTAACTATGGGCTAAGAGCACTTGAAATGGAAAACACAAAATGCCTTCTTGTTTAAAGGTTTATTTTGTTTTGTTCTGTTGTAAGTAATGTACAGAAGAGTAAGGAGAGGAAACAGCAATGCTGACAATCCTAAGAGCTATGAGTGACATGTTGAGTCACTACAGAGAGCAGAATTTACAAGGTACCAAGTAACATCTAGGAGTTTATTGGGCATAACCATTCTGACTTGGGCATCACAGAAAAAAATGTCCAGACAGGGTTATTTGATTCATTTTATAATAACCCATATTTTCTGTAAATATTGTGTTCTATGATCCCTCAATGGAAAAACTATTGAAATAGAATCAAGGCATACACTGGTTTCAATTGGGGGAGGTCAGAACCTCAAGTATTTCTGCAGGCTTTGTTCTGCTAAATGTGTCATGCATTTTATTTTTCAAAAAGTCAGATATAAAACACTTAATTCAATTTAACAACAAGGCTTGGTTTCTAGGCAACTTCTTGTGTGTGACTTTAACAAGTTTTCTTGGGGTAACTATGGGCATTTGTAAAGGGTATCAAGTGAATTAATGATGGTTGCAAGCAGAAAATTAGGTGTTACCTTGGTCATTATGCTACTATATCTCTTGGTGCAAATCCCAAAGGAAGACTACTTCCTTCATGGATTATTTCTAACAGAAAGTCCCTCCAATTCTATGATACTAGAGAGAGAACTTAAAACATAGGAAAAAATGCACACCTGGGATTTTTGTGCGTTATGATCTCAGTGAAGTGTTTGTGCACGTCTTTTTGCAAAGTCATAAAGCTTCTGCTGCAAAGGAAATCCTTCCTGCCAGGTTGCCCAGCAACCACTGAACCTCAGCAAATGACTATTTCATGTTTATTACACACAAAATCTTTAAGAATCTTCTGTTGAGTGTGTTTATATTCAGATTAGTAGGTTTTGGTTGACTGGGAGGTAGAAGATCTTGTTTTAGATGTAGCTAGTTTCCAGTCTCTGGTATGGTTGAATGGAGAAACGTGTGAGTGTGTTTGGTCAATGCCACCTAGGAGCAGAACTGGGAAGTGGGCCAAGGTTGTCTCTGAGCTGACTCTGCTTTAATCTGTGATCTCTTCTCAAAATTAATTTTTAATTACACAGTAATACATAAATACACTTTTCTTACAAAAATGGAATGTTATGATGAATCTGAGGTCCCCTTGACCACTCTTCCAAGTCTAACCCCTTCCTAGAGGTCACTATATTATAAGTGCATTGAGAATTTTCCCAGAAACATTTTCTATGTATTAACATGCATGCATATATATATGTGTGTGTGTGTATGTGTATATATATGTATTTGTAGGATTATGGGACATTACTTTATGTTTATGTACATGTGTTTGCTTTTTAAAAAACAAGATCATTCTATGTGTATTATTCTTCCAATCAACAATAAATTTTTAAAAAAAGATTTATTTATTTACTGCCTCCCCCACCCCATCCTACCCCCGTTGTTTGCAGTCGCTCTCTGCTCTCTGTGTCCATTTGTTGTGTGCTCTCCATGTCTGCTTGTCTTTTCTTTAGGAGGCACTGGGAACCTAACCCAGGACCTCCCATGTGGAAGAGAGGTGCTCAATCACCTGAGCCACCTCAGCCCCCTGATTTGTTGTGTCTCTCATTGTCTTTCCTCTGTGTCTCTTCTGTTGTGTCATCTTGTTGTGTCAGCTTGCTGTGCCTGCCTGCCGTGCCAGCTCACCTTCTTCAGGAGGCACTGGGAACTGAACCTGGGACCTCCCATGTGGTAGGCAGAAGCCCAATCGCTTGAGCCCCATCCACTTCTCTCAACAATATTTTTCAGTCAACAATATTTCCTGGAGATCTTCCTTGTTTCTCTCTCTCTCTCTCTATGCATATGTATAGGATAAGTACAGATATTTGTATGTGCACAAAATATTTTTATTTGAATTGTTGTGTTCTGACCAAAAGCTTATTTTTCTAAAGTAATAATTTTTGTCACTGTATTGCATTTTCAGCCTTAGGTTTTATGAAAAAAGAGATAAATTAATAACAATGGATATGTGTAAAATACTTCACACAATTATAAGGCATAGTCACATATAATAGTAATAATTTCCATTTATTAAGTGCATTCTATATGCTAGGTTTCTCTCTAGATGATTCTTTACAAGCATTCATTATTCCATTTATTTATTTTTTCATTATTCCATTTAAAAATCACAATTACATGCAAAATAGTTAATAATAGTCCCACTCAACAGTAAAGAAAACTGAGGCTCAACAAGACTGAATGACTTGCCCAAAACCATACCACAAAGTGCAAGTGCTGGCTTAGGCCCCGGGACTGCCTTGTTAACCCATCCTTGACTTGCCATTATCCTTCTATGTGGGCATTATTTGAAGCCTCCATTTTCCAGAGGAGGAAAGAGAAGCTCAGAGTGGTTCAGTGATAAGCCATGGTTAAGACCCAGGATTTGATCCTTATCTTAAGATCCAAATGCTCATATTCTTTGCACTATAGCATGATTGCCCTTAAACTGGCTTAATGTTGGAGCCAAAATGCTCCAGTTGCTGTTTTGTTAACTGAGTTAGTAGCAAAATTTAATAATAATAATAAAACTTCATCTTGCAGCTAGGAAAATGGAGCTGAGAGAGTTTCAATGACATGCCCAATGTATATTTAGTAAATGACTAATCTGGGACCTGAACCCCAGGATTCTGACTTCAAATGCACCACCAACAGTTTTCCACCTGAGTTATAGACTGCAGAAGGCCCCTTTCCCTCCTGAACCTCACCAAAGTTTCATGCCAGAACTGTATCTCCATCAGCAGCCAGTAACCCATATCATCACCCCAAAAATGACATGATACCTGTAATTTTGAACCTGAGGTTATGATGAAACAGAGAGAGACATATTGCGGCTCACATGACCAGAATGCCAACAGCACCCAGCTGGCAGAGATTACTCTGGGAGAACTGGAGCCTTCCAATGGAGTGGAGGTAACTTGAGTCACACATGGCAGAGCTCCCTGAAACTCAAGGAGAATAAAAATGCTATCTGTGCTCATGGATTCTGGCCAAAGGCAGATACATTTGTACTTGCTCTGAAGTTGTCTTCGGCTGTGAGAAATGAGGCTGTGCTATTTTGACAGGTGTAATACCAAAAGCTGCTAAGCCAGAGAGGCTACATCTCTGGGAGAGCTCCTCGGCTCACCACTCTCTGCCTCTTGCTTGCCAGTAGGCTGGTTGGCCAGGGCTTTAGAGCTATTTTAAGAGTCACATTTGGAGCATCAGAGAGAGGGTAAGGCTAGTTTTGGGGGAGATTGTATCAGTTAGAGAAAGATTGCTGGTCTGGAATTAGTGGAAGGGCCAGCTTTTGAATGCAAGAGTGCTTGACTCTGAAGCCCAAGTTGTTTTCACTGTACTCTGACTCACCACTACCCTCCTAACTGGGCATTATCTGAAGCCTCCATTTTACAGAAGAGAGAACAGAAGTTCAGAGTGGATCTGTGATATGCTCCTTCTTTAAGGCCAGAATTTGACTCCTGGTTTTAGGCCTCAGAAGGCCATCTTCTTTGCACTGTGGCATGTTGCCCTTTAAACTAGTTTAATGGAATGCTTTTTGAATTTGCTGTCTGGTTAAACCTATGAGTTGGTGGAAAATAGACAATAAAAAAATAATGGACCCATTATTTTGGTGATTTGGCAAATCACCAAACCTCGCAAGCCTTATCTATAATCTAGACATTGCATGGTGTTCTAAAGTCATGTTCTGCAACAATGTTGAGGAGAAGGAGGCATGATGTGGGGGAGCAGTTGTGACTACAGTGAGGTGTTCGTGGTGGGGCAGTTAGTTCATTGTACCCACTCACGGAGCTTTTAGTTTTAAACCTATTTATGTGGCGTGGCTCCATTTCCCTTCGGCTGGCTCATTGTGTACCAGCTCTACATCCGTGAGCTGCTTACTGCTGCTTCCAGCATCTGAGTGTCTGGCTGCTGCAATGTGGATCACTGCCTCTTCTCTGGGACTAATGGGCTGGGTGGGGGAAGGCGTACCTGGCCCAACGTTTAGGGCTACAGGGTATGTGACCTAACATATAATCATG